>JANSTX010055744.1:0-26081 GCA_027564355.1 Penthetria funebris
TAACATAAAGTCTATTATGTATACAATCAATATATCATGATCTCTTTACCTAATTTTTATTTAGAAATTTAAAAATAAAATAAAAATTACTGAGCTGATTTTTCTCTATACGACAGTCAAAATATTATTTTAGCGATAATAAAAAGCATGTTAAAAGTGGCAAGAAAAATATAAAATTTTTAAAGTAAAAATAAAAAAAAAAATTAACAGATAAATGAAAATGGTAATCTAATTTTTCAGTAAGAAAATAATTTTTAAAAAATTAAATAAAACTTGCTTTTTTTAGTTGATATTATTTTCTTTAACTATAATTTAACTTGTTCTTTAGATATCTATCTGTACATTTATAATATGCATTATATTAAGTGTAAATTATATTATCATTTTAATAAAAAGGAAGTCAATAAAGTTTATTAAAAAGTCAGAAATTGTTTTTTAATTGCTATTGTCTTCGTGACCAAGTTGACACTAGTAAACTGTACACGAATCATCAACTTCTTATCTCATTGTTTATACAAAAATACTTTTTAAAGTCACTATTCACAAATTTTTAATTTTAAACAAAGTGTATTTTAAGTACTAACACGAATAAAATATGATTTTAAAAAAAAAAAAAAAACAAAACATTTTAATAACTTTAAAAAACAAGAAACACGTATAATTGGCCAATTATTGTAGGCTCTGGAAATATATATAATATAATTATATTGTTCTTTGATATTATACACCTAATTTTAATCTAAACGGAGTAAAAAGTTTGTTTGGAAGGTACTTGAAGGGGTACTCCAATTTTCCACATCTTTAAACTTAGGATCACAAATCAGATAAAAATGACAAGTGCAAAATGTCATAGCGATATCTCAAAACATTTTCAGGTTATCAACTTTTTTTCAATTAGCATTTCTGTGTAATTATTTTCTTTCTGAGATGTTTACTTCTTGACGTTACATAAACGGAATCAAATACAATATACTATTGGAACTTTGTTCCCAGGGTCTAAAAATAATAATCATAAATCCTATGTATTTCATTTTCTTGTACAGAAAAGTTTATAAAGTGCGAGTACAATGAACTTGTGAATTTAATTATGATTTAATTAAATTAATTAGTATCATCATCATCACGAATGGAGTTGTCGAATATCATCGAGGCTACTCAACCTCTACAAGATGTCAGTGGTAAATCATGTTATATGCCAGTAATAGCGTGTAATTGATGCGAAAAAGATGGTATCGTATATGTCAAATGATTGATAAAAACATCGTAACAAAGTAGGTAACTGTGGATTTATGACACCACTTTACTAAAATAAACCTTCTGAAGATTATGGAGTCCTGATACAAATCCACAAACCTATGAAATATACCAACAATGTTCATTAGAATCAAACAAAGTGGGTAACTGTGGATTTATGACACCACTCTACTAAAATAAACCTTCTGAAGATTATGATGTCCTGATACAAATCCAAAAACCTATGAAATGTACCAACATTTTTCATTAGAATCAAAAATTGCAATGTCTCGTAAACGGTTAGAGATAGGGACATGTTGTAAACGGTAAAATACGTACTAATACCTACTACATTTTATACTCATAAGCCAAATATTTAAATGCAATAATTAGTGCAAAAAATCGTAAAACTCTTGATATTACTGTGATTTCAACATCGCTTTTTATTGCCAAAGATGCGCAACACATATTTCATCCTCAGACACGAAAACTCTAGCTCTAACCGTTTCCGAGATATTTAAAATTTAAATAAAATTGACCTTCTGAAGATCATGAAGTCCAAATCCACCAAACCTATGAAATGTACCAATATTTTTCATTAGAAACAAAAATTGCAATGTCTTGTAAAGAAATTATTCATTTGCTAACAATAATAACAATGAACTTTTTGGGGCAATGTTTTCGAATTCAAAAAATGCAGGAGGAGTTACAATGGTGATTGATTAAAATGAATTTATTATTATTTAATGTTTGAAGATGGAATGAAAATACTCTAAGAGGAAGGAATGAAAGTAAAGAAATAAAATAAATCAAACTAATATAAGCGTAGGAGTGTTGGTGGAATAGAGTTAGGAGACAGGACTTATTAGATAGTAATCCTCGTTCATATGGAATAAGTTCATCAGGTGTTTTATTGTATGATTACCCGATTCCTAAAATCTGGTCTGTCTGTTGCATGTCTCCAAAGGGTATTTTATGAGATCCTAATTTTGTCTAAAAATTGTAAAATCTGTCTAACGCGATAAATTTGATGATTGCTAATATGTCTACATTCACCTCTAGGTCTTCTAATTTAGTCGAACGGCTAAAGTTTGAGGATTCTAATTTTTTCCATTTGGTCTGACGATATTGATCTTAGTCGTAATGTTGTCAAGATGTGATTTAAACTTCAATGTATTTGTGACTAATACCAAGATATATTCTAGTAACATTTTGGCATTTTCCCGATGAGATCGACAAATAAAAAAGATGCTGAAAAAAGATTTATATTTTAATGAATATACATTTGCCTAGCATTTTGTATCCGGAACTTTCCATCTGTATCAGCATCGCAATCAATTGCAAAAAAAAAAAAAAAATCCAATATTGGAAGGCTTCTATTACATCTATTTCTTTGCATGTTTACTTGCATCAATTGTCAAATAACTTTCCATATATTGGTAGTTTTCTAGTTAATTTAGATATTTACAAATGACCGTAATTAAACGTCTCATAGACTTCATTAAATTCGTCTTTGAAATACTGATCTTTAGACCTGGACTTGTGAGCTGCATTTTACAAGTCGTTCCAATTTCACTCACATGACTGATGTTATATACATATTAGAAAAGACAAAGAAACATCGTAATGCCGCCTAAAGCGCCATTGAGGTGTAAATGTTAAGATGATCATTATAATCATCATACCAACCTTCATTTCGATCGTGAGCATTGGCGACAAAAAATCGCAGTTTTTCACGCTTTCACTGTATGCATATCTTTTTTTGATTAGAAATTATAAATAATTTTATTCAATTTTTAATTTTATTTAAGTTCTGCAACCTAATTTAATTAACAATCATAGTCGGATCTATTATAAACCCTTTAATAACATCACAAGCAAATACAACGCTAATACATATTTCGCCTTTGATCAAGGATTCTATCAGAGTTATTATACATATTTCCAAACTGTGGTGTGTGCAAAAACTGGCGTATGGTATCACCTTACTGAATACTATAAACAAGACAAAAAAGTTTACATTTCAGATACTACGTTATCGTCACCATATGTTTTCCGCCCATCAGGTGTTGTAAGTAGGGTTTAATTTCATCACAATTTGAACTAGAATCTCTGAACTGAATCATCTTGCAGTTAACTTCTGTGAAATGAATTCTGCATAACTTGAACTTTGTTCCTATACAGTAACGTAGTTCAATAAAGTACTCAGTTAATCTTTCTATTTGTTGAGTTTCCAGCACTGACAGCATGTCATTTGCCAAGTTAATAGCAACTGGACGCGTCCATTGGTTGCGGATAGTGAAACGACCTCCATATGTGAAATATGGGGTTACCCGCAAGGGCGCGGACAATCAACGGTCGTGTTGGAGGGTCTGTGGGGTTACTGTATGACAGCAGTGACCATTCCTAATTCAAAGTTCAATGATAACATGAAAACATAGCAAGCATGTAGCGCTATTAAGTAACTACATCCAAAAGGTCAGATTTCCGAACATGAGCGACAATGCTCACATTAGTTCACGACATTTAAAAGTAGGAAATGGCTTCAAGTGTTGTAAAATCGGGTGTTAGTTTAGCAGGCTGCATTCTTAAACTATAAATTAATAATGCGATTTGCTTGCTGGAATATTACATCGTTTAGTAATAACGATCAAGAACTGTTAATGGAAATAAAAGATCATAAGATTAGTTTTTGTTCCTTATCTGAAACGAGAAAGAATGAAAAAGGCACAAATAGATACAATAATTATGTTCTCATATCTAGTAACAAGGATACGGACCAACGGACTCATGACTTGCAGCAGGAGTTAGATAGCTTTTCATTTAATGAAAAAATAATTATAATAAGTGATATGAATGATACTAAGGGAAATTCGGTATCGAATGGCGCTAAACAAAGATTTAACGAAGAAACATTAAATGAAAATGGAGAGTCACCGATAGATTTTTGTGCTAACAATGAACTTCGAATTAACAATTCCTTTTTCTTACATAAAGATCAGCATAAACACACTTGGAATAACACCTGTGGCAACAATCAACTGTTCACTACATTATAACTAACAGAAGTTTTCATTCCTCAAAAATTTTGGATGTAAGAGCTCTTTAACAGAAATTTTCATCCCTCACAAATTTTGGATGTAAGAGCTCTTTCTTCTGGTATTGTATTTACGGATCATATGCTGATTATCTGTAAGATCAGAATTATTGCAAAATTACTGATACATAAGCCCCCAGAATATATTCAAAAAACAAATATTGAATCTCTCAGCACAAGGCAGCTATATGAGAACAGATCACAACTAATAATTATGAACAATTCCATCAACGATGAAGATAATGTTGAAGAGGTATGGTGCAAGTAAAAAGAAAATATTAATAACGCAACATATGAAGCGGTTGGACGATGGTAGGTTAATATCTATGCAAAACTCATCAATATCTGCTGAAGCATTTCCAGAATTTATTTAACAACAAAGAAGAGTTGCATTTGAGACATACGAGACACAGGTTCAAGATAATAATTTGTATGTCAACCAACATCTGATTGAACAAACAATTAAAACATTGAAAAACATAACATCTCCCGGTATTATTTATCAGTAGCACTCATTGTTGAAAATCTTCATAATTATGTAATTGCTCCGCGTGATAAGCATATTTGGCAGCAATTATCGATCGTCTGTCTGTAGCCTTAATTGTTTTTTTTTTTAAGATTTAATTAAATGCCAAAATTTATAAAAGTTTCTTTTTGATTTATTTTCATTTCCATAACTACAATAGAAAAGACTATGAAAATTGTATTTTGATTTGATACGAGTACGAGTAATTGAATTTATATTTTTTGTGGTGTTAAGCTATTGATGGTACCATTATTATGCGTAGGTGTTTAATACTAACAAATTCAATTAGTTCCAGTTGTTAGCATATGGAATATATATACACTACACATTTCTTCAACGGAGTATATGATATGTAAGCTCTGCTTCATCATTCCATTGCTAAATGCAGACCAAACCAAATTCTACAATATATTATCAATTTAATTAGAGAAGTTCATCTCTAATGCATTCAGATAAGATTGTCGTAGGTCTTTTAATTCCAGTATGTTTGATTAACATAGTAACATCATAAAGTATTGTATTCCTAGTGTGATTACTAAAAATTTGTTAAATTCAATGCTTTTCTTAATTTTTAAGATCGTTATCAGGAGAGCATAACTACCAGGTATTTATTTATTGGACAAAATTGAAAGCATATTTTGGACGATTATATAAGATTAATTATTCTTATAAACATCACGTAGTATGTATACAATTAATCTGTGAGAATTGGCAAGAATCGTTAGCAAACCATTTATGGTGTGGTATCACTTATATTGGTAGTACTGTCTATCTATAACTATTCATTTTAAACATCATCACAAAGTTCTGTATTCCTGATGCAAGTATTAAATATTTGTAAAATCATTATTTAATTTATTGATTTTGATGATCTGTATCAGGGAAACAACCCTACTCAAGCAGGTATAGTTTTTGAAAAAAACAAGGCTCGGCTTAACCGAATGCTTTCAGAAACCAGAACCATTTGCTGCATTAGACAAGGGAATGGTAAAATCTTTGATAGATAAGTGGGCCTACAATATACACGGGAACAGGAGGACTGAAGAGCGCACATGCAGACAGGCTCGGTTGGCGTGAGGTTTGCGTAAAGCTAAGTAGCAGTTGTCACAAGTTTCTTCTAGGTTTAATTTGCGTAAGAAAAATTGTCGGCCCTATAGTACGACTGTAAATCTTGGAAAATAATGAATATCATCACAATCCAAGTTTTCGTAAATAGGTGCGCCTTAGACGCATATTAAGAATATTTTGACCAAATAGTATATCAAATGAGGATTAGTGGAGATTGTCAGATTGAAGCGATGAACACGATTGTCAGACGAATAAATTGGAATTAAATTGGCCATACACTGAGGCGTCCGGTCAATGATATCAAAAGATTTGCGCAGGACTGTAATCTTAGGGTTAGTAGAAGACATGATCGGCCAAAATTAACGTGACGGCAAACTGTTATTAACGAAACTAATATTAGTGGTAAGATGTGGAGTGAAGTGAAGGTGTTGGCCAAAAATCGTGAATATTGGCGTTGATGTCATATGATGATGTATGTATTGTGTAATTATTTTTTTTTAGCATAACTTTGCTGAAAGAGATGAATTCATGAGACTCAAAATGCATGCTCATGTAGATGGTCTGATAATAATGATTAGAGATAAATATACCGAGATATAATGTGATCAAGCAAACTAATTCGCTTTGGTCTGAATAAAATAAAATACATTTAATGAATGTTGAGTAATACCTACAGTCGTAGTAAAATGATTTCTAATAATTTGAAATTAGTATCCATCTTCAAATCCGTCCCAGTAACATAAATATACCGAGATACTATTAACACGTTAAATTAACACAGTATTATTACTGTTAGAATTCTAGTAAATACATCTAACCGAGAATTGGAAGATGAATAACACATCACTCAATGAGTTCATATTATGACCAATAAAACAACAACTTTTAGGCAAAACTCAACTTCATTTATCAACATAGTCTCCTTCAAGAGTAATACTACATACATTCCAACGCTTCTCTAACATTTCGATGCCTTTTTGTAGAACGATTTATCTTTGGACTCAAAATATCTTTCAGTTCCGGCAATCACTTCTTCATTAGAGCCAAATCTGTTTTCTTGGAGCATTGTTTTTAGGTTTGCGAACAGGTAGTAGTCGCGTGACGCCATATCCGGAGAATACGGTGGATAGGGAAACAATTAAAAGTGCAACTCGTTCAATCTTGCCATTGTTGCGAACGACTTGTGACACGGTGCATTGTTTTCGTGAAAGAGCACTTTCTTCTAGTTTTTTCACAATTTCTTCTAGTTTTTTCACAATTTCTTCCTTCTAACGCATCATAGTCATACCGCATGAAAACATTCTTTTTATTGCGCTGAACATCTTCTACATCGTCGATGCGTTGTTGTTTTTGATCATACGCGGTACCCATTTCGAACAGAGTTTTCTCATGTTCCAAATGCTCATGTAAAATGGTGAATACACTGCCTTCTGATATCTTTAAGGTGTCAGCTATGTCACGCAACAACTTCAATTTACGATCGGCTAAAACCATTTTGTGGACTTTTTTTATATTTTCTGGAACAACTGCCGAATTTGGGCGACCAGAGCGTTCAGCATCATTGTATGGCCGCATTTAAAATCATACCATTTGTCTCGATGGAGTCCGAATAACACTTATCAAGCCATTGCTTTACTTGAACGGTATTTTTTCCCATTAAAAAGAAATGCTTTATCAACGCACGAAATTCAGATTGGTCCACCACTGTAACTTGTGAACTAAACGTCAGATTGACACGTGTCGTTTGAAGCTTGGCACATCCTAAAGTGGATTTATCAATAGTGGCGTCATCTATATGTAATCATACGATCTTATTGAGTGATGCGTGTTTTTGTAAAAATACTCTGACCAAAACGGTATCTGCAAATGAGGAACCGAATGTCGTGAATTGACGTGTCATTGACAGTAGCATCCTAGATTAACGGGGCATTTAGAAGAGTAGTAAAATGTGAAGTAAAGGTTATGATCAGATATTAGGATCAATGACAGTCGTTCTTTGTGCACGAAAATAGTATAGGGGAATTAAATAGTTCTTATAACCAGAAGAAGTTGTCGTTAATTACTTCGATAGAAGTTAGTGTGCATTAATAATTTTAGTGTTTTGATTTCTTTGTTACATTTACATGTTGTAAATGTGGATGACACATTTTCTTCGTTGTTAATATAAGCGATTTTTGTCGTTGTTACGGCTGAAAGTCAAGGTTATTTTATTGATTATACTCGTAGTCATATTTCAAACATGAAATTTTTATGTGTTATTAAATGTATAACAAGCCTGTTCTTTGAAGAGTCACTGAATTCGTCTTAAAACGAGCTATTTCTAACTGTCTAATATACTTAATGTATATATATTTCGTCAGATACACGACCAGTTTTTAAAACAATTAAAAAAAGTGAAATTTGAATTCATTTTGTACTCGTATTCGTCAGTGTTTTTTTTTTTTTAGTTTAATATCTGATTATTATGTAAGGTATTTAGCGGAATAGTTTATTTACATTTAAACATAAGACAATCGTAATGATGACGAATAGTAAATACACAATTCTTTCTTATACACATATTTATTCAGTGATGTCATATAATGGTGCTCGGGACAAACAGACTCATCAATCACTATCCAGTTAGTTATACTCAATCGATTTTTTGAAGAATGAATCATTTTGGCATAAGACAAACTAGGAACAAAACTCTTAATTATGGTAAGTTAAGTAACAAATACTGTTCTTAGTAATTCACTTATTAATATGTGAATGTATAATACGAATAACAACATATCAATTATGTATATCTAACCAATAGACATTACTTGGCATTACTATAAATCAGTAAACAAGATCTAGATTTCAGACTGCGGTTTGCATACAAAGTAACTTATTTAATCATAGAACAATAAATGTTTCATTTCGAAACAATTTATTTATGTGGTTCAATAACCCATTATAATTTCCATAAACTTATGAAATTAATTATATTTTAATAATTAAAAATAACCACAAGTACGAACGTTATTAGCTTTACTTCAGAAACTAAATATACTCATATAGTGCTTTTAAGATTAAAATTAATACTGAAATAATTGTTAAATAAAAAATTTGCTCATTCGTCATAATGGAAAAATTTGATAATACGTTCCTAGATCAATACTTATCATTTACCGAAATCCTCAAATCTTTTATAGGCAAAATCATCACCTTAACAAAACAATAAAATTTTTCTTCCATCGTTCTTGGAATCATATACATAAATAATGATCGGTTGATTGTTTAATTTGATCTTTAAATATATTAAGCAATCGTTTATTCTACCTACAGAACTAGTCCTTGGTTAAATGTATCTATCAACAAGTATTTATTCACCGCTTTAAGAGCAATCACCGTTATAATAAAGTTTACAGTCAAAACTCAAAACTATAAAATCCGTACATGCAAAGGGAGAACTGGCCAAAGTGTCATTCCTATATCGGAGCCTCGACTGTGAAATCAATAATTAAGCAGTGATATTGAGGGAGTAAGGCCAAAACAGTCCGTCAATGGCATCTATGTTAATTGAAATTAATCTCAAGACAATAATTTTTTATTCCGGTCTGGTTTAGGAGCAAGCACAAGTGTGACTTGAATTGCTGAGCAAGTGGTTACTTTACCTCCTCGTGGAATGTTGACACAACATCAAGTCAAATACAACTAAAATTGTGAGTGCGAAAGGGTGGGGCTGTGCGCTGATTACGTAATCTAATCAATTTCAATAAGCTAGGTAGCGGTGTGTTTGCGTCTCACCATATCGAATCAAGTATACTTGCACCAGAAAGGTTGGCGCACGAAAACGATTTAGATCCTGGAATGTTAGAACTATGCTTGAACCGGCGAAGCTGGCGCAAGTAACTCTTGAATTTGAGAAACATAAACTCGATGTTCTTGACCTGAGCGAGATACGGTAGAAAGAAAGCGGAGAATGGGCAACATCTACGGGTGAAATTCTTTTGTTTTCTAGAAGGCCGCCTCACAAGGATCACAGTAGTGGAGTCGGTTTAATACCGAGTGTATATGCGAGGCACAGTCTGGTCGATTGGAAACCTATATTTGACCGAAAAATTACAGCAAAATTCAAGAGTAGTATAAGATATGTAACTGTAGTACAGATTTATGCTCCAACAGAACAGGCATCTGTCATTGGTAAGGATGCATTTTGCAGTCAGGTTGTCACGTTGTCTTGTTGAGATTAGGCGATCATATGAAGTTTTATGTATGGTTGACGAAAATGTAAAGGTTGGCTCGAATAATTTGAAAATCTGTATTGGGTGTACACGGATTGAGCGATATGAACTAAAATGGGAAGTATTTTGTGAATACGTGTACTAGTCACAATCTCACATATTCAAACATAAAACGATTCACAAAGAAACTCGTTTTTAGATGTTCGTAGCAATCTAAAACAGTTAAACACATAAATGTTGCCAATGAAGTGAGGCAACCCATACGGGACTACAATCGAGGAAATTGACATTCTTTTGCGGCTGCATTGTGGAGCGTGAGAGAAACCTACCGTCTGCCAAAAATGATGACTGGCTTCAGAACCGAACATCCAATACTATCTACGGATGGCTTACTGCTGTCAAATGAGACACAGCAAATGGATAGATGGATGGAGTAGTTCAATGAGCTTCTGAACAAACCCGTTGTTCACGTTGCTCAGAATTCATTCGCAATACAACATCTAAAATACGGTAAGGCGGCCGGCGCTAATAATATAGCATAAGAAATATTGAATGCCGACTTGGATACTATCGCATCAATACTTCATCCCATTATTAGTAAAGTGTGGCTAACTGCTGATATTCCGACCGAGTGGAAGGTAGGAATGATAATCAAGGTGCAGAAGAAAAGTAATTTTAGTATGTGTGATAATTGGCGAGGTATCATCTTCTTCAATTATTTTGCACGAAATGATCACCTCAGTATTAGAACCAGGTATTCGAAAAGAGCAAGTTGCTTTTTTGATCCCAAGGGTAAATTCTCAACCACATAGTATCAAAAAAAAATTACCATGCCTTATTCTCGATGGTAAATAGATAGCCGAGGTAAAGAGTTTCTAGTATTTGGGAAGCTATTTGGCAAAAGATGGCGGTGCTGGAAAAGATGTCAACTGTGCAAGTCAATGTTCTTACTCTTAAAATTTTACATTCTGCAATTAACTTCACTTTTGATACTACTCACTCGGGCGACTAGTTTACAATAGGATTTTTTTTATCAAAATTCAGCTCATTCCATATTTTTACAAATTAATAAATAATAAATCATTTCGTTTCTTTATCCTTTCTTCTATCTGTCTTTTTGTCAACTGACTTAAAGTCAGTAACCCAACCCAAAAGCGAACTGGAGATACCGGGATTGCTGAACAGAATTCTGACGTATAATTCTGTTAGAAACTGCGTAGCTGAACATATTTGTTTATGTCGCCCATAAAATCCTTCACCAACTTTATGTTCAACTATCGTCGGATTGGCAACGATAATAATCTAAGCTATCTAGGCTCTGGTAAAATTTTGTAGACACAAAATATATACAGCCAAAAAAAAAATTCTTATTTCTATAAAAAATTGTGAAAGAATTCTTAAACGTAAAAAGAAAAAAAAGAAGTTTAATGAATTATGATGGAAAAAATCAAAAATGCTATGTATAATAAAAATACCGGATCTCCCCGCCATGTGCAAAATATAGGTAATTTTGAGACTCTGCTCTTAAATATACTTTCCATTCCACTAAATTCATTTGTCGATTTCAATTGAAAGAGTTAGCAGCAATTATAGTCGATGTTAAAGGCTTATATTCAATTTGTTTATTAATTTTTTTTATTTCTGTAAACTTGTGGTATATTCTAAATATTTGACTACTAAAATTAATACAATCATTACAGTAATTTAACATTCTTGAATAATTTTGTATAATAATTCGAAGTGTTACATGATCGTGATCGTGATATGTGAAGTAAATCAACAATACACTTACTGTTACTGAAACTAAAATTAAAAAATTAAAGTGTAATTGTTAATAACTTAAGAGTATTCAATTAAAATATTGTAATTTAATTTATTGTTAGCAAAACAAAAAAAAAAACAATACACAAAATATGATCTAATGATCCAATATTCAAAGATATTCAAAGTACTCAAAGTCACCTATCTCTAAAGTGAATATTAATGAGTCAATGCATTCGTTAAACGAAGAAAAAGTGAAAATCCTTGAATAATTTGAATTGAAATTAATTAAAACTATAATATTAAGTAAATTATTATGTTTTAAAAAAAATAATTAAAAAAACATATTATTAATATTTAAACAAATTAGTAAAAAGTTTTTAAAAGGTTTTTGGTTATAATTCTAAAATATATAACAAAATCAAATATGACTATGTGTAGCACCTTAAGTGTAAATAGAA
Source organism: Penthetria funebris (assembly GCA_027564355.1). NCBI lineage: Eukaryota > Metazoa > Arthropoda > Insecta > Diptera > Pleciidae > Penthetria > Penthetria funebris. The sequence continues at coordinate 12,358 of JANSTX010055744.1, forward strand.
AAATGTCAATGATGATATCATTATTTGGATTGTTATTAATTGTTCCAATATTTGTACAAAGTAACGATAATTTGCGTGTTGCCTATGAATGGAATGAACTTGATTTTGAATATAGAACTGAAACCGATCGACAAAATGCCATTGACAATAAATTGTTCATACCGAAAAATGTGGTTCCAGTTGGCTTAGAAGTGTATCAATCCAGATTATTCATAACAATGCCAAGATGGAAATCCGGTGTACCTGCATCATTGGCATACATTGACATCAATAGTAAGTTATAGAATTTACAAATACAATTGTTACATTTGAAAGTATAAAAACCATTTACATATATTGTGGAGTAGTTGACTTAATTTGATAGTAATTAATAGTTGTTTTGTAATGCATATAAATTCAACAATTTATAATACAGGTAGTTCGAATTGTGATCTTGAATTTATTGCATCATCTTTCATTTAGCCTTTATTTCTATTTCATGGATTAAATCATTTGACATTGCAAAACGTAAGACAATAATTGGAGTATTATGGGTACTTAGTCCGATATTAATTTAAAACTACAGGTATGACATTACACAATTATGATATTCCTATTATAAATTTGATCTTCATTTACTTGTATTGGAGTATTATTATACAAAAAACACTTATTCCGATATTTTCAGTATAAATAAGCATAAAAATTTGAGATTGTAAATTTTTAATAGCTTAACAAATTTATTGCATTACAAATGAGAACTGTTCTGAGAGTTTTCTCAACGACAGCTACCGTTTTTCAAACGTTTCACATTTTTCGTTTGGAATGTTACAAGTATTTAAATAGCTATTAAAAATTCACAATCACAAGTTTGCGGGACAATATGTCTGGAGTTAGGAATTATTCTCGGCTTTTTAGTTTGGTGTTTGTGTGAAATTTTGCAATTGGTAATAAATTTTTAATAAAATTTTATAAATATTACCGGCGAAAGTCTAGAACCCCCCTTCCCCACACAGAGAAGTTGGGGCTATACTTTTTAGATAGATAATTTTTAACAAATACGAGAATACTAATATCAATTGTTTTGGAAATGAACATATTCCTCGCAAGGTGGCTCTAAAGAGATTTTACAGACCTTTTGAAACCCAGACATTCCAAAATATTCAAAATTTTTCTCAGAAAAAATGAAAAACTGCAATAAAACATCACTAGTATTAGCTTCGCCACTCCTTTTTTGAATAATAAGAAATTATAGTAGTTTTATGTTGTATATCGAGCAATCCCTTAAAATTCACTGTCAAAGTTAAATATCCGTTGTTTTTTTTTTTTCGAAAAAGAAACAAACATTTGTTATTTAGATTTATTATAATTTTTAACAATTGTAAACATTTAAATTTTTTGCACAATAAACAAATTTGCAATCAAATTTGGTTATAATTTTTTCATTTAATTTATGTTATTTAATAATATTTAAATATTTAAATAATTTTGACAGAAACAAAATTTGGTTTGTTTACACAATAAAGAAATAAAAATTTCTTACAAATATAAAATCATATGTTGATGCACTACTACATATTTACCATTATTGCAGTTTGTGTTTTACTAGCAGATGAAATGAAGTAGTTAAAATATGAATTGAATTCAGATAATATTCATGGATTTTGTAATTTTGGTGCAAGAGGTCGAACTGGTCAAACAGGAACACACAGTTCTGTTTTGACACTTCGAAGAATAAATACAAATTGAAAGGCAACAGACTAATATTATATTGGTACCGTAAATGGAGATTTGCTTTCTGAAATATTAAGAATGAGCAAATATTATCTGTTAGTTTCAATTTAATTGTTATAACTTGCGGACCAATGTAGCAATAATCGGCAACCTTCGTCTTTTATTGACTGTGGCTAAACCGTATGTAACTATTAATAATATAAACCATATGTAACTAACAATAAAATATTTATTATGTGATGCTCTATACCTATTTAAAATTGTTAGAAATGTATCGCATATAAGACTATAAAGTCTAATTCCTTATTAACAATTTCAATTGAAGAAGACGTTATGTATTCTTGAAAATAAATTTCCAAAATTACCACATGAAAAAAATGTTCTAAAGATTTGAACAGTACATTTAGACAAAAAAAAAAAATAATCGCATTTAAATAAAAAAAATAAATGTTGTAAAACTGATTAGATATCATTAAAGATTTAATTTAAAAACATGCATCTTACATGTCTTTTACAAGTTTCGTAAATAAAAAATAGTAAATATCATTTAATCGCCGACCAAGAACTATTTTATTAATGATCAAGAATTAATTTTCTGTCAACATCCAAAACAAAATACATCAACGAATAGTTATAAAAAATGCATCAAATAGTTTATTTAAAGGTACCGAATGAAGTAACCGATTAACATCTAGGTTGTTCAACCTATCTTTGTTATCACGTGGCGTCACAGCCATCGTGACCAAACAGATGGTTCTGTCACTTTAGTCGCATTGGTTAATGAACATCATATCAACAAACTATAGGTAGCTGTAGATTTTGCACAATTCTACATAAATATTCTCGAGTTACCAGTTAACCATTTGTCTCCCAAATTAGAGTAACAGAAGGTTAGCTGACTAGTTAACATTTGTTACAAACGCAAACGAAAAACTACTATCATTATGCTGCGCAGTGATTCCTAGCAACGTACAGATGATGATAAGTATTAAAATAATTACAAAAACGCTTAAATGCACATAATCTGTGCGGTGATTCCATGTTTTAGTCCATTCTTTTAAATTCTGCTACAAAAGGTAGAGATATCAGAAATGATGAAATGGCAATGTGCTTCTTGATTTCTCGAGAAACAGACTCTATAGACTTAAAATAAGGTGTACCTATTGGCTCTTTCTCGGTTCCACGAAGATAGTTTAGTTCAATCAAATTGGATGAAGTATTTGGCTGAAGTCTGAAATTGCCTCACCTCACGCGGACGAGGTCGGTACTATATGGATAGAGAATTTCAAACGAATTCGAGAATACTAATATTAATTTTTGTGACATTCTCCTATTCGCCGCCAGGTGGCTCAAAAGAGATTTTATAGACCTTCCGTAAAGCAGTCATAGTTTCCAAGATAGTATTCTTGTATTCGTTTGAAATTCTCTATGCAAAAAGTATAGTCTCGACCTCGTCCGAGTGGGAGGAGGATTTGCAAATTATTTTTCTGTGCATAAAAACATGGTTCTCTTCTAGTTAATTTCACCCACATATATATTAGAAGGACAAAATGGAATATTGCCTTATTATATAAAGTTGTAAGAAAATATACTACAAAAATTCATTGCCTAAAAAAATCATAAAAAAAAAATTATTCTCTTCATTACCAAATATTAATTCAAAAATAAAACTTTAATTATTGCAAACGAAAGAAAGTGTTTCGAGATATTATTCCAAATTAAAATAAAAAAAGAAATCCAAATAAATTCATACATCAATGAATAAGTTGGAATTTTGAGTGGGGTAAATTTTGCTACGATAAACTGAGAATTTAATACATACTCGGCCATCTATAGTGATAGATAGCTAACACCATGTCCACACCTTTACGCCTTGAGGGCGCATAATGCGGCATTAGTTGAGTAACCTAAAAGATAATTCGTCACCATACTATATAGTATATGTACAAAGAAGAAAGCCTCACCCGTGTAACTAATGTATGCGTCAACTTTCAGAAACAAACATATGTCCATAGCGGAGGATGAGTGGGGAAAAGCATAATAGAGAAAAAGTTATTTTTCATATTTTTCCTGGAATCAATTTTGAATATTTTTTAATTTTTTCTTCGACATTTGATAAAACGCTTCTTTGTAAATATTTAGCATTTTTGAAGTTACACTTCCTTAGGCGCATTATGAAAAATGAAAAAAAATAATATGAAAAGATATTATCAGAGTGAATATTAAAAAAATCGTCATGGCGTCAGTTTTGCGTTCAGTGAGTTTCCATAAATGATATGGAATAAGATCTGAATGAAATTTATCGACATCTCCGGGTCCATAACAACTGTGTAAGTGTCTCTAACAACGAAAGAATTTTTAAAAACAGCTTTTTGAATTTGAAACAACTAAAGAATTAACAAAAACTGGTTGAAGTGTCTTTAGGTTAGCACCACCTGGTGGAGGTGGACTAAAGTTTAACAAAAGGTGTATTTCCACAAGGCGAACATTTTGAAATTATCTCGATTCCAGCCCCATAACAACTGTGAAAGTTTCTCTAACAACGAAAGAATTTACAAAAACAGGTTTTTGAAATTTTTGGGGTAGTTCCATCTGGTGGAGGTGGGCAAAATTTTCCAAAGGATGTATTTCCATTAGGCGAACATTTTGCACTTATCCCGGTTACGGTCCCATAACATCTGTGGCAGTGTCTCTAACAACGAAAGAATTAACAAACTCAGGTTTTTGAATTATTTGGCGTTCCCCACTTGGATGGACAGAGGTTGAAATTTCAGAAAGTTGTATTTCCATTAGACGAACATTATGCAATTATTCCGGTTCCTGTCCCAAAACAGCTGTGAAAGTTTTTCTAACAATGAAAGAATTTACAAAAACAGGTTTTTGAATGTTTTGTTTCTTCACTAGCTGACCGTTGAGAACAGAGATTTTACCATCACCAAAATAGTAACTGCTATTGTGTGTTTGGGCATTTATTTAGGAACTATCATCGATTCTATACCCATCTAGGAAGCTGTGAACCTGTAAATATCTAAATCTTGAACTTATTTGGACCGGAATATGATAACGACTTTTGACTTATGAAAACGTTCACGATTTATTGAGTGAGATTATGTTGAACTAATGACGATAGTTGGCAGATTATAGATCGTTGGTAATTAATTAATAGAGTCTTACTAACAGAATGTACACAATTGGATAGAGAGATTTGGGGAAAAATGAACAGCGGATACGTGAAAATAATGCGAAAATCTTATATATAATTCACAATATACTATTACAAATTTAAATAAGATGAGGAAAACCTATGATCTTATAAGAAACTTAATAAGAAAGTACATCAGAACATCAATTACGCATTGCAACATTAAAAATGAGAAACTGATAATATTGCACCAGGAAATACATAAAGTGAACTTGTATCGCATATATATTACAAGCTATATTATGAATCATATTTTGTTGACGAATGGTGTGATCGACTATTAATGTCCCAACACGTTGTCACCGGATATCTCGATCACGATATATGTCAGTAATTGCGTGAGATCGATCTCAAAAATATAGTGTTATTCTCTTGTTTATCAGTCCAATGATATATCGATCAATTGAAAACTTGACTGATAAGCAAAGAAGAAGAGTAATAACTAGACTTGTGTCTAAAAATTGGCAGGGTATCACACAGTAAAAGATTGGTGTATTCTAACCAATCGATCCGACAACTATAATTGATTCTATGTGTTTCATTAACAGTCTGAATTTATAGTTATTTTGATTTGTGACATACTTTATATTTCTCGATTTCATTGCAATTTTAAATGCAAATTGCAAAACGAAAACTTTAGTACCGTTGTGCCACCATATGCACCCAGGAGTCGAGTAACTAATTATTCAATTCAATTGTTCCAAATTTATTTGCAAGAGACAGAATATATTGATTCAATATCTGTATTTTTTGTCGCCGTCTTACTAACCAACTACAATTTCGTTATTAAATATATGAGTATATTCAAAGTCTACATTTATTGTAATTCGTACATCGAATTAGAATAAATGAAAATTAATTATTATGAATATGATTGCATCATATACGAGTATAAATTGATATTAAGCCATTGATATGCATTTCACGGTATAACTAAATTTTAAATATGAAAAATGCAAAGTCAAAGTCAAATATTATTTTGATTTCTTTATTACGATTGACCTTAAATTTGATACTGTCTAAAAAAAATCGATACAATTATTGTATATTTATATTATCAATTAAATTCAATAGATTTTGAAAGTAATCAATTTGTTTCGTCCTTGGTTGCATTGAACCGCATTATAAATATAGGTGTCTAACTATCCGCATAATATTCATTGTAATAATTAACCTTCATATGTGCAATCAAATACTGTAATTGTAAAAAGAAAGCATATTATAAGATATAGAACTATAATAAACATTCCCTTTTAGATTATCAGATTGTATTGTAGAATGATTTCGGAAACAATGTCCGCATATTGCATAATTTGGTTATATTTTTGATTATTTGTGTTATAAGTTTCTTAAAACGTTATAAGATCATTAAAAACCCTTATCGATTTTTATGAAACGCAAAATGTTATTATCTCGATCTTCAAATCAAATTAACATTTCCAATATGTATAATATATCAAATGTAAATCAACACAACTTGACATTCCCGAATGTAAAATATTAAATTCTTATAATTGGTGAGATGCTTTTCACAAAGTCAACAATCACGACAGATATATCCTCATATACTATACATAAAATGTGGCTTAATTATCGATCTTCTTCTACTTCTTCTTTCGTTAGGTCATAGACCTGTATTTTTCTAACAATTTAGTTTTTAGATGCTGATATCCCTTCGAAGGCCTTCCTATAGGTCGTGTTCCACCTGGGTGCTGTTTCTTTGTAATATTTGCGATTCTATTATATGGCGTTCTTCCATCATGGTCTCTTCAATGACGGCTTCTGGTTCTTGTTCACCTTACTGTATCTTGAATTTGACATTTATTTCGGATATCATCACTTCTGATTATATCTCTGTACGTATTAGTACGTAAGATCTTCATTTCTGTTGTCCTCATTGACATTGCAAATCGTCGTCATTTTCTGCAATGATACTTTACGTTCAAGTAATTTTTTGAACAATTTAACAATCTCAGCAGTTAGGTTAGTCCCACCATATTTCAGACACTCGTTTGAGATATCATACATACCGAGAAAGTTTCTATTTTTCAGTGTTTCAATTGCTTGTTCAGGTGTTGTATCTCGTATGTCTCAAATAAAACTCGTCTGTGTTGGTAAATAAATTTTGGAAATGCGCAACCCATGCTTCAGCAGATACTGATGAATTTTGGGTATATTCATTTACAGGTTTCTTCCTATTTCTGAGAGAGTTCCAATTTTCTTTTGTTCACCATATAAATCACGTTATTTTGGCATTAAACCTGTTTCTAATGAGTTTATGCACTCTGTATTCTACTGGGGTTTTTAAGCTTTTGTATTTTAGGTACGCCTGCCGTTTTCCCGTTGCCAAAATCTTTACTTCTTCTGTAATGTTTTATTTCCATTAACAGTTCTTGATCTTTATTGCTAAACGATGTTATATTTCAGCAAGCAAATTGCAATATATTCTTCATCCATTATCGTTTTACCCGTATTCGTGCCGACTCATCGTTGTGTAAATCAAATCCGTTATCCGGCGCCTTCCTAGTATTTTGAGCGGTATTAATTTATAGTCTAAGAGACAGTCTGCTAAACTAACCTCCGACATAACGGCATTTGAAGTCATTTCCTACTTCCAGCTGTCGTGAACTAATTTGAGCTATTTGTATTGTATGTTCGGCAATCTGACATTTTGGCTGTGGTTATTTAATAGCGCCACACACTCGCTCTGTCATAATGTTATCATTGGACTCTGGATTTGAATGGTCACTGCTGCTACACAGTAAGCCCAGAGAACTTCCAACATGACCGTTGATTGTCCGCGCCCTTTCGGGTAACCCCCATATTAAACGTATGATGGCCGTTTCACTATCCGCAACCTATAAACGCGCCCAGTGGCAATCAACTTTGCAAATGGAATGCTGTCAGTGCATACCATCTTCTAGGATAAAGAAGGGTTAATAATTAAATTGTCGAAAAAGGGTAACTTGAGTATTTGAGAGAACTGTCGTGTAAAGTATCAGATACCGGTCGACTTGAAGATCTTGACTTCCCTGACGATATTTGTTCGCTGTCGCAAACTGAATCGTACATAAGAGTGAAATTTGAACGACTTGTGTAACACAAGTCAATTTAAAGTGTTTCAAAGATGAGACTCATAAAAATTGGTACATCGAGAAAATGTTCACCTGCAGTCAGTGGCGAAGTAATAGATGAAATAAAGGACTTCCAATATTTAGAAAGTTATTTGACAATTGATGGTGGTGCCGAAACCGATGTTAAGTTCCGTATACAAAAAGCTCGGTTTGGTAAGCTGAATGAAGTCTGGCTGTCGTCACAAAAAATCTAAAGTTGCACATTTTTAAAACAAATTGTTGATCAGTACTATTGTATGACTGCGAAACTTGGTAGGTGACAAATAACAAAATTCAAGTTTTCAACAATAGATGCCTCAGGAACATACTAGAAATTTTCTGGTCAAATACGATATCAAACGAGAATTTGTGGAGACTGGTAGATCTGAAGGCGATGAATAAAACTATCGGTCGAATTGGAATAGTGGAATTGGATCGGATATACAGAGGCGACCCGTCGGTAATATTGCAAAATACGTACTTGACTGCAAACCATAGGGCATTTGAAGACCTCATGGAACAAAAACAACGTGGCGAAGAACCGTCATTAAAGAAGCTATTACCAGTGAAGTGAAGGTGCTGCCCAGAGATAGTGAACAATGACGGTTGTTCGTTAACGACCTATATTACGCTAAAAAATTATTTAAATTTATTATACACTATGTTAACAAATTATAGTTATGTGGACATATCATTATAATATCAATATATTTTAATTTAATTAATTTATCTATAAATAAAATATGCGAAATTGCTTAAGAATAGTTGCTTACTTTCAATTCCTATAAGTTGATATATTTATCTATTTAAATAATTAAAATGCAACCAGAAATGTGTATCTTAGCTGGAGGTTGGTGTGCTAAATTCTATTTGGAATTTAGTTCTGGAGAAATTTCATTTTTTTAATATTTATTTGATAATCAATAAAGTACTATCAATAATATTAAATACATTCTAATATTACTTGTTCCTCCAATAGATTCATAAATCAGAATTACAAACTTATTTTACATTTCGGATTATATTCTGTACGATTATTTCACTTCTGTATTTTAATTGATTCGAAATTCCTGTTTTTAGCCATAATTTTTAAATTGTCACATTATTTAAATATTTTAGATGAATTATTGTATAATTTTAAATGTATTCAAGGTTTATAAAAATATAAAAAAATAAAATAAATCCCACACAACAGTAACCAAAAATTACTCAACCGTATTTTAATATCCATTTATCTATCTACATATTATTGGATAATTATATGGGAACTTCAGTAGAGTATAATAATAAATATTTCACAAGAAAAACAATAGTGAATGTTATCATGTATTTAATATAATTACCCCTATTTTGCAAACATTTTCTGTATCTCTATATGGTTGGTTACATAAATAAGGAAAACCTTATTTGAGTAATTTAAAACACATCGAAAATTGGATAAGGAACCTCAGTGCCCTTTTTCGCAACAGCAATGTTTATTAGATAAATTACACTCCTACAAGATTTATGCTGCTAAAATATTTTAACAGTAGTGATTCTCAAATACATCATCTATTAACATACAATCTGTTTGATACACTTAGAAATCAGTGTGACGAATATGTACTACATAAAATAAATATGATATAAGATAAAAAAATATATGAATCGCTGTAATCCCTAAAATCATCGTGAATTTTACTTTACGCGGGAGCAAGGGGCATCAACGAACAACCGCTATTGTAATTTTTCTGTGGTTATCATCTTTATTTCGCACTGTACCCGACCACTAACACTACAATTCCTAAATGGCTATTACTAGTCTAATTCATCTATTTATTCACCATTGATTATTGAACAGGTCATAAACGTACAAATCTTTATTAGTTGCATTTTTAAATCAATTACGTCAGAAAAAACAGGATCTTCGAGGCGACCGGTTAGACCCCTTCAGATATCATGCGGTGGGTTGTGTGTCTAGCTTTATCATAACCCAGTCCAAGATGAGCAAGAACAAAAGTGGTGATAAAACACATCCATATATTACATATCAAAAGTATCACCAAGGTATATACAATGCAAAATACTACATTTTGAATTACACGATAATGGATGATGAACATCATGTTTAGTACCATAAATTTTATTGTATTGTTCTAACAAATCGAGATCAAGATATCACATAGTTTTCACACATACTCAAGTTACCTTTTTCAGTAAGTTGATTAACAACTAATCGGTTCAAGTATCATCAGACAACCACATTTCACTAATAATGGTGTCTAATATTGATGCAATGTTATCCAAACCCTTACTACCCTATTGTTATTGTATCTCAGATTTAATTTCTCTAGTTGGAGAATCTTTGAATCGTCTTATTATTATTATATTCGGTCCAATAGAGTCTGATCAACTTAAACTTCGGGTCCGTTCAGCAGGTCGTTTTTTTTTATTTAAACAATTTCTCCATTTGTTAAGTCTCATTTATGACCAGCAAGCTGTTATTATCTTCGATGAACTGGTCTATGAACAACTTGAGCAGATCTTTAGAATACTTACGTATATTTTTTCATTTGCTAAGTGTCATTTGAGGCTAGTAAGTCACCCCTAGATTCAGTTGGACAATTTGCTTTTTAGCACTATCCAATTAGTTTGCTTATATTAAGGTAGGTTTCACTAATGTTGTTTGAAATTGGCAGTGTATTGTGCGTGCTGAATTGCAATAATTTTGAAAAGATGACATATTTTCTAACCAATTTCAGTAATTAACCACATTATGTCATTAAATTCTGTTGGGTCAATGTCCCATTGCTTTTGTTAATTATACTTTGGATTTTCTTACAGATTACAGGTGTAAGTTTTTTCACCCAATTAACAGATAGTGATCACTGAAAACATCCGTACCTATATGTCTGCAAACGTCAACCAGAAAATTTTTCCATCTTTTACTAATAGTAAACTGCGATTTATTTGGTTGCTGGTACAGCCATCAGGTACAATTGAACTTTCTTTGTGGATTCTTTTATGGACAAATATAGTTCCACCAATCACGACATTATGACTATTGTGCATTGCCGCATAAATATCTGTATTATATTGTTCATATCACACAATACGTGTGTATCCATAGTTGATAGTTGGATACATATATAATCGGAATCTACATTTCATATATGCATACGACTTAGACGTTTTTTTTGAAGGTTCGCAAAATTCACACCAGATGGATTTCTATTAAATTTATGGTGAAAGGTGAATTTTTGTACTTATTTATTTGTTAAATGTCATTAGTACATTTTGATTATTGTGTTTTTGATCGCTAAGTAATATTAATAATAACTTCGCGATCAAAAACACAATCATACTAATCAATCTAATACAATCAATTTAACAAATAAATAAAAACGAAAATTCACCTTTCACCATAAATTTAATAGAAATCCATCTAGTGTGAATTTCGCAACACCTTCAAAATAAAGGTCTAAATGGATATTTCATCAAATTTGCTCCTACATTTTTCAAACCGAATCGTAATAACATATGTATATATACAACCTTGATTTTATATTACCTACTTTGTACTTTCATATGAATAGACTATTGACTTTTATAGATTTTATATGTTATTAATGTGGTGTAAAATATATTATATGAAATAGTTCAACCAAGGTCATTAATGTGTGAATTATCTTTAATATAACCAAGTCAAGTCTCATTCAACTACATCTAACTAAATTAGGGCACTTGATGTTACATCGGAAATGTGATCTATTACAATCCGTGATTCAATTCCAAATTGTAAAAAATTACAGACTAAATTTTGGTCTTGATGGAATTTGAATCACAGTCGCAGTTATGACCGTCTAGGACGCTCAACTCTTTAACATATATTTAAAGGCTTTCACCAAAAGATATAGTGCTATCGCCTTTTTATTTAAAAAAATATTATACATATTTGTCTCACTGTGTTTTTAAAATCAAGTAAGAACAAACGGCGAACCAATTTATAAGTTTAATTTGGCAGGAACTGGTATAAATTTAAAATTTAAATTAACTGTAAATTATTATATATTAATAATATTGATTTATAAAAAAAAAAACACGTCTATAGATAGAAGTTTACGCAAGCATACGGAAGTCAATAGTATCAAAACAAACTAGTCCGAAAAATATGTATTAATCCTTGGGAGTAGGTCAATTATCAGAGCTTAAAAATTTTATATTATGGGATTTATTCGATGACTGATTAGCTTCCACTATATATAATGACTAGTACAATGTTGTTGTTTTATAGAATAATTTCAACATCCTTTCTCTAAGTCTTTAATTTAACAGTTTGTAATACTTTTAATGCAAAAACAGAAAACTCTATCAAAATATTTTCGATTTTAATTATAACTGCAATTCATTATAAATGTACCATTTATTCGAATTTTACCCTCATCCTCTACCCTCAACTAGTACTATAATTTAATAAAAAAAAAAAATTCTTTATTTCAGATAATTCAACGAAATCGCCAATATTGAAACCATATCCAAGTTGGGGTGCTCATCACATAACACATGAAGAACCACCAGAAATTATATCACCATTTCGGATACGTGCCGATCGTTGTGGCCGACTATGGGTATTAGATACAGGTGTTTCAGACTTATTAAATAATACAAAAGTTTTAGCACCAACCCAATTAATAATATACGATTTACATAATGATAATCTATTGCTTCGCTATATTTTTCCCGAATCACAAACTAAGAAAGATTCATTTTTTGCAAATATTGCTATTGAAGATGGTGATTGTGAAGATACCTATGCATATTGTGCTGATTTAGGTTCACCGGGATTAGTTGTGTATTCATGGAAAATGAAAGAATCATGGCGTGTATCACATAATTTCTTTCATCCAGATCCAATGGCCGGAAATTACAGTATATTAGGCATTGAATTTCAATGGGATGATGGATTATTTGGTATTGCAATAAGTAAAAAACAATCTGATGGTTTTTCAACATTATACTTTCATCCATTAAGTTCAACACATGAATTTTCGGTATCAACACGTATTTTACGTAATAAAACGTTAGCCACATCTAACAATATATACAAAGAATTTAAAATACTTGGTTCAAGAGGACCAAATGGTCAATCGGGTGCTGCATTTTTAGATCAATTAACTGGTGTTTTATTTTATACGTTACCAAATTTAAATGCTGTTGCCTGTTGGAAAACATCAAATCGTGAATATACAATTAAATCACAAGGACGTGTTTATATGAGTTCAATTGAAATGGTTTTTCCAAATGATATTAAAGTTGATGATGAAGATCGTCTATGGGTTCTATCTGATAATTTACAGCATTTTATGTTTTCTGAATTAGATAGAAATCAAATAAATTTTCGTATTTTAACTGCACACGTTAAAGATGCTATAGAAAATACAACATGTGCAACACCAGGATCATTACCGGAGATAATTACACGTTTAGGTGATATTTTACGTCCACATGTAACAAAATCACCAACATCACCGGGTACAGGTGTATCATTACATATAACTTCTTGGTTTAGTGTAATTATAATGTTGTTATTTATTAAGGAGTTGTTTTAAAATATTGTGTAATATTTTAAAAAAAAATATTTTTAAAGTGTAATTATATTAATGAGTTAATTTGTCTTAATTATGTATAAATTTGAATATATTAATTGAGAATTGTTT
>JANSTX010055755.1:0-26074 GCA_027564355.1 Penthetria funebris
TGTTTATTTCTTGGCGTTACATGAACGGAATCAAATACAATGGACCCTTGGAACTTCGTTCCCAGGGCCTAAAAATACCAGAATGTTCTAAATATTTATTGCTCTACGAACAATGTGTTAAAAAGTAAAGCTTCGATTATGAAGGTAGAATACGAGAAAATGGGATTCAAATAAATTTGCCAATTAAAATAGTTATTTGTTATAATTTGTAAAAATTCTTATTGAAATTAATTTTGTATTAAATCGCAAGTGATATTTTTATTATATTATGTGATAAAACATAACCTGTTCGTTAAACGCTCGGCCAATGCTATTTATAAGGAAGAGTCATTAAATAAATCGAACAACTACCTTAGTAGTTTTTATAAGAATCTATGCTCAAAAATACGATGTCTGTGCAAATGCGAAGCCAATAGACAACGACTGCATCACACGAGTGCTTCATGCAAGTCAGTACGTTGCATGTACGTTGTAGTTATATATTGCAATTTTAAAAATTGTTGTTTAAATTTTTGCATCTTTTATCCATTTTCCGCTTGATTTTCTTTGTTTCCATTTTCAATTCAAAAGACAGCAGTGATTCTTTCGAAGATTTGAAACAAATGCGCCATTACAGCTTAATGATGATGCTAGCAATTAAGAAGCGGAACATTAATTGCAATTACCAATACACTTTTTTATACAAAGTATACATTCTACATACTATAGTATCTCATCTAAATATTTATTCATGGTTATACTTGTACATAAATACAAAAGTAGTGTACAATTTATAGCAGTTTGAAACTGAAAGACTAGAAAGCTTTTCTTTTTATTTTGTCTTTGTTGATGATGGTTGGTGATTAAGATTAAAACTGGTATTTCTATATATCCTAAGTATTAAAAATATGTCTAATGAAACATAAATTTTAATTACATTGCATTTATTTTTATACAGTCTATTTTAAATTCATCATAGATTTTCTGTTGTGTCGAATTTCAATGCAAAATTGAATTGGCGACAAAACAAAAGTTCTTCATCTACATTTTCTTCTTATTTATACAATTTATCATATAACCTGTAATATTTATTTTGAACTTAGTCATTAATTTTAATAGGAAATTGCAATTACTTTTAATTTTTTTCAGTACAAGCAAATATACCGCCAATATACCCAAGAGTTATTCAAAATCTATATTAGTTATTGCAATTGTTAAATGATGTGTGCATCTGAATATAAATTCAAAGAACACTGAATTTTGCCACTAAAGAGTTTTATCCATAGTCAAAATATTTTCATCGTCATCATCTCAATGAATAACCACCACAGTATTTATTATCCCTGGTCAGCATATTCATTTCATCCCCTACCACTGGTACTACGCAATGACGATTCTATCTTCTTTGGTTGACAATTCTGTTCATCGATTCTACATCTGCCAGCCTTCATGAATTCTCGTTTGATATGTATTTGACAAAATAGACTATATCTCTTCGGCAATCATACATTTGCCAAGTCTTCTATATTCGGAACTTTACATATGTTTCAGCACCATTTTAAAAAAAAATACTAATTGGGGCTAACAATGGTGTAACCAGTAACGGGGGATAAAAGAGAAGAAGGAGATAGTATATAGTTAGTAGCCTCGATCAAATAAAATAGGTCAGTCTATTGGATTTTCGAAGGATGGGATTTTCTGAGACCCTAATTTTGTCAAAACATTTTAAAGTCTATCTAACCAATATTTGGTAAATTCTTTTAATACCGGCAACCCGATAAATTCGACAATTGCACCTCTAGGCCTTCTAGCGCCGGTAATTAGTAGATGCATTTTACGTTCAAGAATTCTAATTTTTTCCATTTGGTGTGATGATATTGAATACCAAGAGAAAAATGCGTATGTCTATGAGTTGTCTGTAACACAGAATCTTGATTTTTTAATTAAGGTTACTAGTATATTTTAAGATCGGCCTAATAGAGTGTAATATCCTAGTCGTAAAAATTCAATGTTTTTGTAAATCTGATACCAAGATATTTGGCCATTAATGAAAAGCAGTAAGTCTCTAGCCATGATTGGTACGTAAGATCAGGTTAGTCGACCGGTGCCTCTAATTACTATTGCTTCGCATTTGTTCAGTTTCACTTTCATTTTCCATAGATTCATCCAATCACTTATAGTTTCTAAGTGTAAATTCAGTTGCAATCGATAAGTTATTTGGTGAGACGAGTAAAATTATATCGTCGACATAATCGATTTTTGTAATTGGACAAAGCATATATACATAAGGACCGAGGGAGGAATGTGGTAGGTCAGCAATATAAAGAACGAACCTTTTACAACGCCAGCAGAGATAGCATAAATATTAGACCGTGGTCACCAATGCGAACCTAAAGGATCTACTTGTTAAAAAATTATAGATCACTTTTACTAAATGATCATTAAATGCGTGAGTATATTTTTGTTAGAAAATTAATCCTCTGGGCCAAACAGTGTCGTAGTCTAAAGCAGCAGTGATTATTAATTCGCGGTTATAAATCAATGATGTGATTATGTCTAGTATAAATATTATTGCGTAACTATAGTGGAGTATTTTCTTCTGAATCCCATTTGTGAGTCAGGTAGAAGTCCTTTGCTTTCAATGAAACTTATTTTTTATTGGTGAAGAATTTTTCATATAATTTGGATGTAAAATTGGCCAATAGTTGATAATCAATGTAAGATTTTTCCGGCCATGTGTATTGGAATAATGGTTGTAAATATCTGATTAACCAAACAAACTTTTTTGAACTTTGTTTTATTATTCTATTAGAGTAACCATCGGCTCCTTTTGTGGTTTTAATTTTGGTTACACTTATGATAGAGGATAGTCTGCTATTTAATAATGGCAGTCTTAATAGATTTGCTAGTGGTATTTTGAGCGTAAAAATATATTTATGTGATTGTCGATAACAGTGCAGTCAATCTAAAAGTCTATTTTGTGGTTAAGCAAAGTCATAATGAGGTCTGAGAATGGTTGATCACAAAAGATTTCATTCTAACCATGGCAAAGTGTTTGGCAAATCTGTTAGCAACCACTTGAGGATCAGTTATAGAATCTGTTTAGGTTCCATGTGATTTGTGATAGTCATCGATAATATTTTTTAAATTATCGGTTCTATTTCCAATTAATTTTATTTTTTTATAGACATTGTGATCAAGTCTAATGTTACACAACTTATTCTGCCAATGTTTTTTTTTAAATACAACCTAATTTGGTTGTCGATCATGTTGTTTAAACACTTGATCTGTGATCTGGTCAAAATAATGTGGGGTGCGTTTCTTCTGGAGGCACGTCGTAATTGTAGTCTAAAACTAATCTTAGTTCAAATGATATCTACAATATTTTGAGGCAGGGGAATCATGCTGTGTGTATTAATATTTAGGAAAGTTAACTTATGAGTCTCGATTTCTGTGAATTTGCGTTGCAGTATGTTTCGTTTGGGAGTAGAAATTCTGTTAACTTGATCGCAAAAGTTTAGAATGACTGCCCTGTGATGTGATTCGAATTTTCTGCATTGAGTCAAGATAACCACCAAGTTGTGGCTTTAAATTTATAGACGAAATGGTAAAATGATCTATCATAGTTAAACTAATTTAAAGACATAGAAGAAGCGTTCAAATATACTCTTGTATATCAGTTAAACCGTCTGATGATTTGTTTATAAGAAGGAATGTTATTGCAGAATTCTTAATTTGCATTTAACAGTTCATTTCTACAGTTTTTAGCGGATAAAATTAACATCATAAAATAAATAATTAATTTATTAATCATAGACTAAATTAAATGTCCACTATTATGTAAAATAAAATTCTAAACCAGTGATTTTGAATCCTATTTTCACCACAGTACATTTAGTATAGCAGTATAGTATAGTATTCGAGATCATTGGTTCAACCTACTTATCTGACATCCCCTATGTATGTTTAGTCGCAGTATCAGCACATTCCAAAAATTTCGCGGCACACTAAAGTACTGCGAATGATGTAGAACCTATAATATTTGATTTTAATATAAATAATCAAATTTCGATCACTACAATTTTCACCAATAGACAGATTATTTCATTTTTTCTATTGCATATTACTAGCGATTAATTAAGATTAAAGAGATCATTTCAAATTCTATTAAAAATTACAACTATTTTGAATGAAGTGAGAAAAAATATGAAAAAATTCTCCAATCCACCAATTCGATCTATCGATTCGTACATTTCACTGTCAAGTAATGACAAGATTGAAATTAAAAACAAAAGAGATATTGATCAAGAGTCAAGATCAGTTGATTGTATGATCGTCGGTGTTTTTTTATCTTTCTGTATTATACTTTTTTATGTTTTCATATCAAGTAAAATATAAAAGTCATATGAAATATTTGAACTTCAGAGGATATTTACGAGTATAGTTTTAGAGACAGTCATCCGGATTGGATATTATTAAATGCTCGTGCACATGTTGTATATATCAAGCACTAATAAAATGTGTCAAATTAATTCATTTGAGGTGTTAAATTCATATTAAACTCTTGATGGAGGGTCTTTGTCTGTTTTGTATATTATACTGATATGGAAAATGTTTTAAATATATTTATATATTGACTGTTATTGTTGATATTGAATGAATTAAATCATGTTAATTGATGTAAAGTTATTTTAATTTATTGTCAACAACTAAATAAAATACACTAAAAAATACGAGCAATTCACCTTGTCAAATGAATTAAAGTAAAGTAAAATGATTTTGACAAATGATGCAATGATATGTTAGAAATATGATATATTAGAGACATGTTACTTACATAAAAGTACAAGACATGAATCAGATTAGTCTGCTTTTGTAACATACTATTCTATATAATCCTCACTAAATGTACTGCAATGAACAAATGAAAGTGTACAAGATCTATGATCATTGGGTAAGACCTTCACTTGTTTTTATTTCCTATAACTGGTGTTACACTTCTTAATGATGAATCCTCGGCAAATTGTTCCGCAACCCTACTATTCCAGCAATTATTTTGTAATTTCACCCATGGCCAAATAATTTCTACTTTCTTCTATTAACAATATCCTCTTTTTCGCCTCAACATCTGCTATACTAATCATAAGACGGCTCGCACATGTAGTTCAGTAGCTTAGTAGACTTGACCATTTTGATCTAAATGAGATTTGGTAGAGGGACATTTAAGGATGAAACCTTTTGGTTTTCTAAAAAAATCATATGACCCAGTTGGTTTTTGCAACGTAGAAACGCAAAGTAGCAAGATTAAAGAGTAAGGTAAAATATATTACAATTGGTAATTGTATCAACGGAATAAGTATCAATGAATAACAAAGATGCATTTGCATTTTATAGTCTATTATCACGAAGTTAAGTATGGAAGACACGCAAATGCAAAGTTTTATCGAACGGTTTTAATTGCGAATCTGTAATGTATGTGCCAGAATAGTGAGGTTTTTGCGGATCTGTTTATCAGTGATGATTCCTAGTACAATATTCAATCACAAACCAACTATGGAATTAATTATCACTATTTGATTATTATGAACTTACATGTTAAACTTAAATATGCAAAGGCAACTTAGAACTTATTGACGTTCTTCGATTGTAGAACGATTATATTAGACGCCAATTTCCTTATAATATGTAGCGTCTTGCTTATTGCATGATAATGTTTGACAAGATTGGAACAATTTTGATATGACATAGAGAATAACTGGTGTAGAGGTTCTTGGTTTCATTAAGTATGAGATGAAAGCATCAAATTGATGACAGATGGAATTTAATAATTTTAAGATGAAACACAAAATTCAAAATTAATTACACCAATGTATGAGGTAGGTAAAATGCACGACGGAATACACATGGAAACACTTCAAAAATATTGCAGACCAGGTATAAATATGCATAATATGCAAATATATGCAAATAACATCAGAGAAACTTAAAAGTTTGATAATACAGGAAAGTCTCACAGAAAGGAATGACGAATTGATTCTAATACTGTCTATTTGATCTAAAATAAAAAACAACTAATGCACGGAGGTTTTGGTTGCTCAGAGTCCAACATCTGTTCGTCGAGTTTAAACAATCGACAGTAGTAATAGTGGTATGTGTCAGACGAGAAAAGTTTTTAATGAGCTTAAATTCCGTAAATTCGAGTCAAAATGTTTAGTGGCACTATTGTAGGACTGCTAGACTTGGAACTGAGTTTCACAAATCCAAGTTTTCGACAATAGTTGTCTTGGATGTTGAATTTTACCTTATGTACTACAGTCAATAAATTTAACTCATATTGTTTGAATTTGCAGTAAATTTTTCATCGTTAAATACTGCAAAATGCTAACGCTTATTGGAAGCAAAACACCAACGTTTCCCGTTGGTACAAAATCAGCATTTTCGTAGCTCAACGTTACATACTGCAAATAAAGCATAATGTGGTACATTATCATAAATGTGATTACAATATGGTCTGATGTGATTTAACATTAGCACTAGGAACATACTCTCTTGTGAACCCTTTTAAATTTCCTTGACCATAATAATAGAGGAGTACAGAACACGGTACGATAAAAATTACCACAGACGTAGTCTAATGTAGGTGACGATGGATTTTCAATGACACAGAATCAAGTATATTACGATCTGTTTATTCAGGTCAATAAACCCACAATATAAGGTTAATATTTTATCATGACCAGGAAGATTATTAAATTTTATTCTAAATTTAACAAATTGTAGAAATTATTTTATGATATTTGTCATCATTGAATTTTTATTTCTGTTAAGACACAATAATAAATTTGAAACATTACACCGAGATGAAAGGATAAGATGGGAAATTAATTGAACTGTTTTTCATAAAATACTCGTATGTGTTCTTTATCATTTGGGAAATAAATAAAATACGGTAGCATTCTTCCCGATCTTACTCACTTTTTATTTTTTTTAAATTATTCTTTAGTTTAACAAGAATAATTTAACATCATGTATACGAGCAATATATGTAAAAGATGTTTGATTCTTTAAGTGATAAGATTATACTGTACTTGGCTATCCTGGGGCTACTTCATGTGCGTTCATTTAATTTCATTTCAAAAATCAAAATAGTTTCATTAATTTTATTTATATTATCATTTATTTGTTTGTGAACCGTCTCGAAGAGTCGGTCTCTGTATAAGTATTTGCATTATCCTTACGAGGTGGGCGTTAGGAACAGAGCTTCAATTTTCAACATCCAACATCGATGCAGTATTTGTGATATTCCATTGAATGTTATAGTAGGGAAATACATACAAAAATTGTTCAAAGTTACAAACTGAAGATTTTATCGTTTACCAAAAGAATAAGTGGAATCATAGGATTTAAACTTTAGTTTAACCTAGCCTGAAATTTATCTAGAAAGATGCTTGAAATATCGTCTTCCATTCATCCATCCACACAATTATAAGTGTCTACTTTCTATATATGTTTCAGTCTGGAAAATGGCAGATGATAATTAATTTCAGGTTACAGTGTCAAATACTTGAATGTAATCATTAGGTATGTACTGGTAATTCGCGATGACAAGTCATTGAAAAGTCAAATAAAAGGCGTAATGTAAAATAGTCCTGCAGTCGACTAAGCAGAGTGATTAACGTCAACAAAGGTACATTTATTTAATGGCGACATAATGTAGACATTAAAATTTATGGGAGACAAACAATCAAGTCAACATAACGTACACTCCGGGGTAAATTCTTTGGTAGCCCTAAGTCTGCCTTCGGTAGATTTTAACTCGTTTTTAGTCGACAGTAGGTTAACCTTAAGTGAACATATTCTGACTCGACATCGACGTCAGGGTGCCATAAACTAGACTTATATTATACTTTATGCACATCGGGTAAATTTGTAGTGATATTTTGTCCACATCACCTACTTCTCTTTAATGTGTGTAAAGTGTATAGTCATTCCTTATGTCGTTTCGGCGATATTTCTTAGTTTAGCACAAGATTTGTGGTTTGTTCTATTAAAAAATATATCGAATTTCAACTTTTGCTTACTTTAATTTGATTACATTCATACGCTTCTTCTTCTTCTTCATTCGTTAGGTTATAGACCTATGTTTTCTAGATTAATTTTAAGATGCGGATGTCCATCTTTCTATGGGCCGTGTTCCACCTGGATGTTGTTCCATTGCAATATTTGCGATTCTATTATCTGGCATTCAACATGGCCTCTCCAATAACGCCTACTGGTTCTTGTACATTTTATTATGTCTTGAATTTAACATTCATTTCATCGCCAATAATTTTAGTGAGAAGTTTCTGAACAGCAATTAATAAAGTGACACCATACTATATTTTCTCTGATCAGTTTTACTTTCCATTTCAAATATAAGTATTGTTACACTAGTTCTCCCAAATCTGTGTATGTCTTTACGTTCAAGTAATATATTGGACCATTTAACAATTTCAGTAATTAGGTTGTTTCCACCATATTTCAGACACTCGTTTGATATATCATCAATACCAGTAGATTTTCTAGTTTTCAATGTGTTAATTGCTTGTTTAATCAGATGTTGATTGACATAAAAATTATTGGCTTGAAACTGGTAAATAAATTTTTCAAATGCGTAACCCATGATTTAGCAGTTATTGACGAATTTTGGGTATATTCGTTTACAGGTTTCTTTCTATTTCTGAGAAAGTCTGCCTTGTGCTTGGATCCATATTAAATTCAATATTTGTTTATTGAATATTTTGTGGAGCCTTAGGTTTTAGTAAATTTTCAATTATCCTGATCTAACAGATTATCAGCATATGATCCGTATCTACATTACCAGAAGAAAGAGCTTTAACATCCAAAATTTGTGAAACATGTTTTCGGATTTTCATCTTAAGAAACCGAACCGAAACCGGTTAACCGAAAAAAAATAACAACATTGGTTAAATCATATTTATTACCAACAAATATATTCCATTTAGGTGACTTTCTAAAAAGTTTTACTATTATTCGTGTCTCAAAGAGCAGAGCTTTAATATTTAAGTTAAAAATCGAAGTTTTCATACATAATTCTTTAATAGAACTAGAAACCTCAATTTAAGTATCATCAACTGCTATTATCTTGTTAGTCATTAGTGTACTAGATTCCGATTCGAATTCCACGTCTTCTTCGATAGATGCGTTCCTACTATAAAAGAAACAGCTAAATGTATAGCATGGGTATAACAAAGTTAACTTAATGTGGAGATAATTCTACCACGTTTATTGTTGCAGATTGTCACAAGAATATGTGATACAGTACTCAAATTGACGCCAAATATTTGGCATTTCTTCAAGTTTATCTAAAAGTTGGACTAGATGAGATAGAAAGTATAATATAAATAGGTTTCAATAAAGCGGAAAGAAAAAAAAAACCGAAAAACCGATTTTTCAAAAATTAAATCGGGTTAGAAAAGAGTGATATAAAAAACCGGTTAACCGGTTCCCTACCTCTGGTGTTATGCCAAGTGTATTTATGCTGATCTAAATGCGAGAAAAATATATTGTTAATTCAAATTTCTTTGTTAGCACAAAAATGTATCAGTACCTCTCCATTTTCATTTAGTGTTCTCAAGTTAAATTTTTGTTAAACGCCATTCAATACCGAATTTCTTACCCTAGCATTCATATCACCCATTAAAATTTGTCGTTAGATTAAAAACTATCTAACTCTTGCTGCAAGACATCATAAATTTAATGATTCAATTTCTTCCCATGGTTTATTTACATCCGGCGCATAAGTACAGGCTATGTACATTAAATTATTATCGAATATGACAGATAAACTATTACTTCTATTTTTTATATTATGAATTTTCTTGTTCAAATCGATAATGCAAAAGTAAACTGACACCCGAATGATCCCGTTGGCCTATATCATTGCCACTACATATGAAAACATAATCATTGTATCTATTGTTATAATGCAGCAAACAAATCGCAATATATACTTTTTCCATTTTAGTTTTGTCCGTGTTTACGCTGAGTATTCGTTATGTAAATCCAATCCATTATCCGAGGCTAATTTCTTAATACTTTGAGCGGTATTAATTTATATTCTAAGAGGCAGCCAGCTAAGTTAACCTCCGATTTAACGACATTGCCTACTTCTGAACGAAAAAGTGTAAATTGTTAGTTTTACGTCGATGTATATTTGTGTGTTAAACCAGAATGTAGACTGTCATCACTATTGTTCCCGCTCGTCGTGGAAGTTGACAAATAACATATTATCTCAAATTCCAGTTTTCGTCCGTAGGTACCTGTGGAGAACACTAAGATTTTTTTCCTGAAACCATGCACAGAATGGTACTCCCACTAGAATTTAGTCTTTACGATTTTTTGGCTTGAAGACCGAAAACCCTAAAATAACATGTGCTAAAAAACTTTTTAACTTACCCCGCTTTTATAATAGACTAAAATAATGAATAAATTAATTTTCTCTTAATCACTGTTTTTTTTTAATACACAACCGAATTTAAGATTATCAGAATTTTTATGATAGAAACTTAAAATTAAATAATGGAGGTTAAATTTGAAATGACTTGAACATTCCACATACAATTCGTTAAGGTTTCTTTCCATTAAGTACTAGTTTCAAGCCTTTAACAAGAGTTTGTGAACTTACGAATATATGTGCCCCACGTTTTCAGTTATACATTTCTATTAAAAAAGTTCTGTAAATCTTAAATCATCTTGTGATGTATTAACAAAAGCAGTGATCAAGAGAAAATGATTTTATTCTTATTAGTCCATTAGAAAACGTGGTAACTTCAGATTTTTTTTTTGCATATGTTTTTTACCTATTAAAACAACTTTAAATAAATAATTTTCTATTAATTTTTCAGAGTTGATATTTTATTTTATAATAAACATAAAACTATTTCCATAGTTTATTAGTATTTTCTTAAATATTTGACTTTTAATTAATTAATATCTTAGCCAAAAAAAATATTTGATCATAAATCTTAATATTTTCAAAATTATTTTTGTCCAAAATATTTAGATTTAATTTTATATACAAGCAATTATAAGCATATCAAAATTAATTAAGATTTTAAAAATGTAAATTAAGAAAATATCCTCCGAATTAGAAATATATACGAAAATTCTTCTGAGTAATAACCGCGAGTTTATCTACAATCAAATTAAAAACGATATCTGCATGGAAATTATAGAATAAGAAATAATTAATTGATTCTTTTTAGATCAATTTAAATAAAAAATCAATTAAAAGTTTGATATTTCAATTAATTTGTAGTTTTGTAATAATTTATGTTGGGCAGCAGAATAATATATTTTGTGTCTATTGACTGCAAAAATGTGCCGATTATGTTAAAATATTGAATTAGAAAGAAATTTTAAAAAATGAAATGAAATTTTTAAAATTATTCTTCTATTTTGATCAACATTCAATTTGGTTCACTTATATTTTCAATACAACAACAAGTACTCAATAAATACGATTAAGATACCAATTCGAAAAAAAACTATTCAATAAATGACAAGTGAATTTAATATGTACAAAATTATCAATTACTAATATTAGAATAGTTACTAATATTAGAAACTTACCCGAAGCAATTGAAATCGGATTAATTTCACATTCGCGTGCAATTTATTCACCCGGCTAAATATAAATAGTTTTCAATAGCTTATAATGTTCAATATTATTTAGCGATTTTTTTTTAAACTTAATATATGTGGCTAATTTTCTTATCTTCTTATGACCCTCTAATATTTTTTTTTGTGAAATGTATTTGCAACATTTTGACGCAAATTGTACTTCTTTCCGCTTAAAAAATCTTTTAATAGTGTAATTAAAAACTTAGACTGAATTGCAGAATCACCAAATTTTTGGTAGACAACTTTCTCAAAATTTCGGGGAAGGACGAAAGAATATATATTTTTGCCCTGGGAACAAAGTTCCAAGGGTCTATCGTATTTGATTCCTTTCATATAATGCCAAGAAATAAACATCTCATAACAAAAATAATTATTCAGAAATGCTAATAACTGAAAAATAAGTTGTCCATCCGTCCGTCTATCCGTCCGTCACGATATCTTGAGAATGCTTCGAGATATCGCAATGAAATTTTGCACATGTCATTTTCACCTGATTTGCGAGTATAAGTTCGAAGATGAGGAAAATTTGAGTACTTCAAATTTTACATACATAACTGATATTATAATTGAAAGAATGTATGGGAATAAGCATAGTCTGATTACTCCTTGAAGTACCTTCCATGTATATTACGCACGATAACTTGAGATTGCTTTGAGATATCACTATGAAATTATGCACGCGTCATTTTTATATCATTTGTGAGCGATAGTTAAGGTGAGAAAAATTGGAGTACTCCTTCAAGTGCCTCGCATACAATCTTTTTAGTCCCTTTAGATTAAAATTGGGTTTATAATATCAAAAACAATATAATTATATTATATATACTTACATTGTTCTTTGGTACTATATACCTCCATTTTTAGGCTCAGGTAACAAAGTTTCAAAGGACTATTGTATGTCCGTTATTATAATTAAAAACATATGAAAATATTAACTTGGCCAGCTATCTCACTAGCGTACCTCCCATGAATAATTTTTACTCCTTACTGATTAAAATAAGTTATATGGTAGTAACATTCACTAATTTAAGCGAGAATTCTAAATACAAGATTTCAACTATTTTGCAAATTACTTTAATAAATGTTTATTTCAATTTCCAGGGCCTACAATAATGACGCAACCAATTATACGTTTCTTTTGTTCTTTTATTATCTGAGGATCCTTAATAATTAAAAAAAATAGGTTTGACAGAACGTTATACATATTTTGCATATTCCTCTTTTTAAATTCAACTTTTGCAGTTATTGATATTTTGCTGCAGTTCTAGCAGCAAAGGTTACCCCCCTCTAACGGGTAAACTGGAGATTTGCACAAGAAATACTAATAAGGTGAATCTGTATTTTGGCTAACACTTTTTGTTTTTGTAAATTCACTCTTCAACAAATCATTTGCAGTAGTTGAAAAAATGTTGAAAATGTATCAGAGTATTATATTACTAAGTAGATTTGCCCAAATAAGCAAGAACTTCGTCATCATTTATTTTAGTCTTCGGTGCATTTATCCTTGTTATCCGCATTCCATTTATTATATACAGTTGTTGTTATTTTATTTGTGTATCTACAATGGCGGAATTCTATTAGAATCGTTTGAAATTATTAGCGAACATGGAAGTCAATAAATTAGCTTTTCTTAGAACTTTTAATAGGTTTGCCATTGGAATCCATTGGTATGGGTATAGAGTACGTAATACAATTGTGGCATACCATTTAACCATCCAATGTTTGTGCAGTTATTGCTAATTGTCGATATGGTTAATTGTGCGACCTACAGGACATATTCTAATTTAATAGCATCAATTGCAGATGAACACCAATAATCATGTAGTTTTATTAATACTTCATTAGATCTAGGATGATTGGTAGTATTTATAGTTATTTTTCACATTTGTGATATCCTTATAATGGTGGCACAACTTACATAAATATATACTGGATTGAAACTACTTGTGTATCGAAAATTCTTACTATTATTATTACTCAAGTAAAATAAATGTGTTTGAATTGGTTTTTAATTATATGTTTTAAAATGAGGCACTAATTTTTAATTCATAACAACTCAAGATTAAAATCACAATAATTTATTAATAATTTCTTTAAAAAATATTCGTTGTTAATTTAGTCTTGTAAATTCCATTTAAATTCTTGTTACGATGAGTGACTTGACACTATTCTGGACATTTATTGCGACATGATGATTTTCAGGTTTTTTATTCGGTACATGCACTTTGATGAGGAGTGTAATAAAAAAACCAATGGTATATTAAATAAAATGATGGTAAATGCGAAGCTGAATATTTCCTATTAGATGACCATCATCTGCAATGAAATTGAAAAGTTCAACTTGTTTATTTACATTTAGGTTTTATTATTATTTTAAAATAATATACATTTTTAATGTGATGTTAAAATTTAATAATAAATCCTGATATAAATTTAATAATAAAAACTGATTTGAACAAATTATAACCTGGTAACGTATTTAATTAAGAATATTAACATCGGAGACCACTGCAATAAATTTTACGATAAAAAATTCCTCAAAAATTGTCCACGCAAATTTTTTAGTATGGCATCTCAGGCACCTATTGATAAAAACTTGAATTTGTGACATTATATTATTTGCCATTTCCATTAAGCCAAACAACTTTAGTGCTTTTGAAATTTGAGCACCACCATCAATTGTCAAAAGACATCCCAAACATTTATTTCTTTAGCGTTTACTGCAAATCAGTTTCTCTCGACGTATCATTATTTATTAGTTTCGTGTTTAAAACATTGATCTTAAGATCGACTTGTGAGCTGTATATCACAAGTCATTTCACACTCATGACCGACTCAGTCGGCAGCGACATCAGGTTAGATCCTATCTGATACTATGCAGTTTAATTTGATCACGACCCAGTCCTAGACGAGCAGACACAATAGTGGTAATAGAATGTTGTTCAGTCTTTCACGACAGAAAACTCTACATTGAAAATCACGATGTTAGACTTCGAATCATATTCATTCATTTAGACGGTATTCTATAATTTTCTGGAATTATTGCGTAATGCAAGCAATATAAGGGAATTTCGTTTAATGTTCTCGAGTTTGTGTAGCTCAAACTACTCTTATTGCATTCGTATATTACTCTTTAATTTGTTCGTTTAATGCTCTATAGAGCTGTTTAAGCGGCACAAACCGCTCCTAATTTCGAGGTGTTAAATAACAGACCAAAAAAACAACATATGCTGTTCTGGTCAAATTTTGCACTTATACAAACAGTTCTCCGAGATTAATAAACAAGAAACCTAATTAGAAAATATATTCAAAATGTTGTTATAAATTTGATTCGACTGGGTAATTCATTTTTCAACACCGTCAATTTCAAAATGATTAAAATATAAAATAATTAATCTAAAAATTATACCGTAAAAAGTATCGTAAAACACTTTTTCACATTTTTTCATTTATCAACATAGAGTAAACAAAAATAAAAATTTAAACAATTCGTGTAACTTGTCCATTGGCTAACTACAGCATTTCACACCTTACGTAACGTACCCTGAACAATTGAATTTTTAAAACATAAACAAATATAAACGCTATTTAATACCTAACATTATCACCTTAACTTTTACACCTCAAGGAATGCATAGGGTGAATTCGTTGGATGACTAATAAAACAACTTTTTGGAAAAATTCGACTGTATTTGTCAACATAAACTCCTTCAATACATTCATTCCAACGCTTTTCAAGCATTTCGATGCCTTTTTTGTAAAACGATTTATCTTTGGTCTCAAAATACCTTTCAGTTTCGACAATCACTTCTTCAATAGAGCCAAATCTCTTTCCCAGTAGCATATTTTATAGGTCTGCAAACAGGCAAACAGGTTTTCTTCTTTATTTTGGGTTTTTTTTTAACAATTTCTTCTTTCAAACGCATCAATAAAGTCATATAATATTCGAAATTGATGGTTCTTCCTTTCTCAAGGTAATCGACGAATAAAATACCGGGCGCATCCCAAAATACGAATGCCAGAGCTTACCAGCTGACATTTGCGTTTTTGGTCGCACTGTACGGCTTCCGGCCTTTGCTGTCCACTCAGCTGAGTTCCGATTTGACACTGGAGTGTAGTGATGGGTTAATTTTTCTCCATTGTCTCATACCGCAATTTTTTTTATTGGGCTGAAATCAGCTCCAAACAGTGCAATGAATAGCACAAAATCCAGATTTTTCCATTGTTTTGAAAATTACAAAAGTAGCGTTACTAAAACCACTGTAAAGTCAGATTGTTATACAATTTTGACACATATCGTTTGAAGCTTGGTGCTTCCTAAGATTCATATTATGGATTTGTCAATAGTGGCGAGTTTTTTAATAATAGAAGAACAATGTGTTTAAAAATAACACGAAGATTTAAATACCGCCAAAAACATTCACGAAGTAATAGGGACATATTTTTTTGTCTGAATATCGAAATACTTACGTTTTTGGAATAAATTTGTAAAATGGGACATTCTCGATTCAACGTTGTCAAGTATGAAAATTCAATACGGAAGATTTTTGATCATGCAAAATTTCAACATTTAATTGTTTGATGTTTTTGATGACATAAATGAACAAAAACATAATTAAATACATTTGGTTTGAACTTTTAATGTAAAGTAATTTATTATATTTACATGAAAAGCACTTTAAACAACGTTGATAGTACTTACATTTAAATTCAAAAGTTACCGCTGATCTACGGAATTTATTTTCGCAACCATGGAATTATTTTCACACCGCAACAGCCAATCAAATTTTATTAAAATATGATTTCAGTTCGGAATATTTTAAAATCATAATTTAATTAAATAATTAGATATTTTTCACATATATATTGTTTGATGGAAAAAATAATAATTAATTAATTAAAATATTATTCCATTAAACATACAACTTTTATTTTATGAGCACCGTATTGGTTAAAAAAAAAACAATTGAATTTTTAAATTATGTTTTGAACTCATTATTTTTTAACGAAAATATGGATTTAAATATTGTACAATCTGGTCAGCCCACACATTTTAAATTTTAGGGCGAATTGAACAACACAATATTGATGACTGGAAACTTAATATGCATTGCAATGCTTTCATCCTTTTTTCTAGCATTTTAAACGGCATTTAAATTTATTTAATATTATTATTAATATAAACAAACCCATTTTCTTGTAGCGTTTTCTAAAGTAGCAAATAGACCTCACAACGTTTTTGACACCAAAACAAATGAGGTTATTCGTTTTACATGTTATCTTGATTGTTACTTAAAACTATTATTATTTTCTTTACATTTGATAGTTTTTTTACTTTTTATTTCCTTGAATTTGTCTTAAAGTAAATAAATAATATTTCAACTCCTCAAAACATTTCGTTGTTATACATTATTATTTAAATTAGAAAAATTATTAAATATTCTAATAATAATCAAAATAATAATAATAATAATAATAAAATAAAGAAGAAAAGCACACCTGTGGAGTAATTTTTCACTTAAAGAAAAATTGATGATTTTTTTCCTATTCAAAATGCATTCTAATGATTTTATAACAAAAACCCAACAATACAGGTGTGACAATACTAATTTACTTTTCTTTAGAGAAACTGTACGCACTCATTTATGAAACGGGAATAGATACCCGAAAATGGGTAAAATTGTTGCTACTTGCCGACATTAGATAAATGTCACACACTCACGTTTTATAGATGCAGAACACAATCTAGAAACCGAAACGTATTTGCAGTATCGACAAGTCATCAAGATGTGATCATTCCATAGAAGTTTTGAATCGATATACGTTTCAAGAGAGTTCAGTTCCGAAGAATTGCGCAGCAATTTACCATCGAATTTTTAATCGAATTGTAGAGTTGGATTCGCAGTATTTGACTTATGTGACAAATGACACAATTGCATCTTATTCGCATTGAATATTACGAGATTTCTCCGTCCCCAATCACAAATTAAATTTATGCCACCGTTAAGAGAATTGTCCATATAAGCGCGAAGCGATCTGACCATGACCCTGGTTTGGATTTTGTCAAAATAGTAAGAATGCTGCAGAGTGCTGTCATCAGCGTAGCTGTAAATTGTACTCGTAGTTTATGATAATAATTGATGCCATCGAGAAAAACCCTAATCGTGCGACCCTTCAGAAAATTAGAAATCTACACCCCCAAATCCGGATGAATACCATACGAGACCAGTTTCGATAATAATGCCCCATGACAAACTCTGTCAAAAGCCTTGGATATGTCGCGTGCAAGCATCCGTGTCTCACCAAACA
This sequence comes from Penthetria funebris, assembly GCA_027564355.1. Taxonomy (NCBI): domain Eukaryota; kingdom Metazoa; phylum Arthropoda; class Insecta; order Diptera; family Pleciidae; genus Penthetria; species Penthetria funebris. Next base: position 17,974 of record JANSTX010055755.1, read on the forward strand.
AGTGCAAACTTCTACTTCAAATTTGAGTCAGATAGGTAAAAATATCTTCTGGATCGAAAACCATATTGACGATCATGAATAATGTTATTGGATTCCAGGTAAGATATGATCTTGAAGTTTAATTTTTTCCAAGACCTTGTTTAAGATTGACGTAATGGCAATAGGTTTGTAATTGGAAGGGTCTGATTTAAAACCATCAGGACCAGGTGCCTTGTTCATAGGAATCGATAGAGGAACCTTATTGAAATCGTCTAGCTTGGAGTTATTCGCGAAAATGGCGGACAGTAAATTAGTCTGTTGTTTAGAACTTGTAATAGGATAGCTATTGCAATCCACTAGCATGAGTATGGAGGACTTTTTGAAATTGATGCTTACAGCCCCAACATAAGTCGAATTTATAATTAGCGTGCGCGATGATATAATTGCACTCATCATGAACGCGAACATGTTTGCGAAGGGCATGGTTGTCTTTAGATAATGAGTATGCCTCCTTTTTATTGTGAAAAGCATTCTTGAATTTTTTATTGAACCAAGAATGAGGGCTTTTCTGGACTGATTTTACGAGCTTGGAACAAATTTGATCTTACCCAACGTTCACCCTTGAACGAATTTCGTGAAGGTTGTCCAAAATCAGTTGTTGTGCCACAAAACGTCGGTACAACATACTAACGAAAGTACGACTAGTAGGTAAACTTTTCTAAACCTCATTTGTTGTTTTATTATTAGAGGATTGCATTGAATATTTATAGTCGGAAAATTCAGTTCCATTAAATTTGGAACGTACTGGCTTTCACATCGTGTTGATGTGACGGCCAGTAAATTGATTTAGGCGCGATGTCAACCATTGTGATTTACTCGGATAGTTACTCTTAGTCTATTCTGCAAGTGGTTTTTGAAATGTGCTTATTTGTTTTTCAATCATTTTGTTTTGTGAATTTTCAAAAATCCTTTATTAAGTAATTTACAATTATATACAAAAAAAATACATTTGTGTTTTGATTGACAATTTATAGATGACAAACGCATTTTGCCCACAATGCTTACAGTACATATAGTGAACTTTGTTTTTTTTTACTATTTATGGAGGGGATAAACTACCTTGGGCAGGTGGAATTTGGATTATGTGAATTAATTGACTGCATATCTATTCCATGTCTTCTAGTTGCACAATATATTTGCATTCAAAAATTGTTCGTGAGTCTAATTATATCAATGTTCCTTTTAGGAAATATCTTCATATTTTGACTGCTTATGTTAGTGATTGATACCATTCAAGTTTCAATATATATGAAACCATATAGAAATGAGTAGAATATGTCGTCTATATCATGGTTGGTTACATATATATGTCGATAAAAAATGACACTTGATCCACCAATTGATCAATGGTGTTGGCAGTGCAGAGTTTGTGATTTTACATCCGATGCAAAATCAATTAATTCAAGGTAATCGCCATATTGTATGGTCATAAATCTAGGACGATGAATATAGGTATTGGAAACTTTAAACATTAGGTATCACGAATAGTGGTTCAAAAAAACTCAATTTAGTTAGCGATCTAGCAGAGTCACCACAGTAGCAGATATGTAGTTTGGTATGTAGTTATTCGAGCGCCGAAAAGACGCCATACCACTTCTACGATCATTGATGTTGTTTAATCTATCAAAACTGAATACTTTATAATTATTGTTTTTTAATTTTTGTCTAGTATTGAGTTTGGTTTCAGCTAGTAATAGTATTTGTGAACCAGATTAGCAAGATCACATCAATGCATTATAATTCGAATACATTAAACGTCTTTATATCTCATTGTAAACAATAATAACTCGTCAAAATTATAAATTCAAGAATAAAATAGAAGATAGACACGTACAATTTTTTTTTCTTCCCACATTACGATTGAATGAATATAAATATTAAATCACTTATTAACATATTTTCATTCACAAATCAATTTATCGTTCAACAATATCTCTCTAACATGAAAATAGATTGTTGTGTGCACGAATTTAAATTTATGCACCCTTTTCTATTTTTTAATAGTAGGACATATTTTATAGTAGCAGTAAAGAGCAACAGCGAAATAAACATACCAATAGAAGTAGTAGCACCCCTCGCAAAGACATTACGCACATTAATCGTGTAGGAGGTCTAACTCACTTAGTATACGGCTATTTTCATTAGATTTGATTTTATTGATGGGTACTATTTAAATAAATATATTTTATAAAAAGGGTGTGACACCCTTTCCTTATTTACTCTTTTCTAAAAAAAATAAAAATTGTTTCTATGCTGTGATTTATCATATTGATTTAAGCTGCAGAATGACTTTTGACATCATTTTCAATTTACTTTTTTCGATTTAGTATTTTTTGAGAGAATATACAAAAGTTATCAAATATTATCGCTTATATTATGAATATATGAATACTAAATTGAAATAAAAAAACATTTCTTTATTATTGGAAATAACCCCAAATGGCTATTGATTTTTTTAAAATTAATTACCTATTTACAATGGTGTAAAATTTAGAAAATTGTCAATTTATTAAAAATTGATACAAATAGTATTCATCATCATCTTATCGTTCCCTCCGCGCAGGAGCGTTACATCAATGAACAACTGCCATTGGGCAGACTATTCGTTAGTACCTTAACGTCACTCACATCTTATCACTGGCACCAGTGTCTTTACTTACTTATTTGTGATTGACCAACTACTACTCTATAGATTTTAGCCTGACACATATATTTCGATATTATTGACCAAACGCAGACTATGACCGATCCAAAACCATTTTTTTCTTCATCTGATGTTCGTATTCAATGTGCTGACCTTTTGACCAACATCATATTTATTGATGTTTACCATTTAACTCGCTGTTCGATTCTGATTATTAAGTTAATTATGCGATTTGTACATGATTTGCCAGTTCTGAAACTATATATTAAGAAGACTGGTAGAAACCATGAAAAATGGCGGTGCTTCGTTGCCGTCTTGTGCTTCTACGAGGATTAAAGGTCTAGATGACAAATCCTTTGGGTATCGAATCTGTGACCGTTTTTGTAATTGCTATACAAATTAAGATGATTGATGTATAGCAATAAAGGATAATTGGATAAACTAATACTTATATATTTTATTTTGTTTGCAAGCTGACTTTAATACACAGCAATTAAAAAGAACATGATTTTTAAATAATCTTGCATCTTTTAGATTCTTATCAAAATTTTAGAATTTCAAATAAATTTAATTGATCGAATATGCCCAGTATTGGATTTGAAATAATGTCTTAATTTTTCGATATTCTCTCTATTATACATTTTTTCATATATTATAATTATGTGATTTTAAGGCAATTAAACAAAAAAATGTTTAAATGATTAAACATAAATATCTTTAAAAATATCTCAGACTGAAATTAGAGACCATAAAAACATTATCTATGATCGCATTTATTATGCCATCAGGTAGATGACAATTTAAAGACGCTAAACCAGTATTTAGTTAATCTTTGATTTGAGTTTTTCTGTTGTTTATTGCTTCATAAGGTCTTCTTCGTATCAGGTAAAACATATTTTTTTAAATTTTAATCGCTTTTAATTTGATTTAATAGTCAATGAATTCGTTATCTTCAAATCTTATGTTATGTTATCTAATTTCGAAAATAATATTATAAGTTAGTGCTAAATTTTTATACGCAAATCTCATCATTTTCATCCTTTATAACACTAAAATAAATTCATAACTGATATAAAATATAAAACCGAATATTTACAATTTGTAGTAATTCATTCAAACTTGTGATTGTCCTCAGATTTGTACTAGTGAAACAATAAAAACTTGATGCAATTTAGATTACACAGAACATTTGTTTCTCAAATCATACAGAATGTTAATTCAACTTCCCTTGTCTGACATATGGTGTTGTGTACTACTATTTAGATATTGAAGAACCCCGATTCATGAGTTAGATGTCCCACAGTTTGTTCGGATGAAAATGCTATTCATTTGTTTATATGCACACATTGATAGCAGAGATACATATATATAGTTCAGTATCACTTTAAGATCTGAATGCTAGTCAAATGAGGTCTCTCTCTCTAGGCAATCCATCAAATACCTTCTTAAGATCTTTGAATGTCATGTGAAGGTCTTTATTATTATCTTTGTATTTTGAAATTATTATTCGAAGCGTTTCTTGATCTACATTTGAAATTCGAAATTGTTTTCCGAAATAATAATTAGATCATCTTTTCCACAATTTTAAGGTGAAGTAAGTTTAATTTCTCCGAAGTTTGGTAAATTTTGTACATCTCTATTATATCTCTATTATATATTCATAAACATGGCATCGCACTTCCGTCAAAGTTCTTAGTTAATGAACTTCGAATTACCCTTTTCTCACATAAAGATCAACATAAATACATTTGGTATGACACCAAAGGTCAACAGTCAACTATTAAGAACCAGAAGTTTTCATACCTCACAAATTTTGATTGTAAGAGTTTCTCTTCTGGTAATCTAGGTACAGATCAAATGTTGATTATCTTTTAGATCAGAATAATTGCAAAATTACTAAAACCAATGGCTTCAGAAAATGTTCAAAAAATATAAATTTCCTGGAATTAATAGTCAAAAGGTCACAGTTATTGGTCATTCATAGGTTAACAGAGAGAGCATTTGATCAATCTGTTAATCAATTGCATAATTTAGTTGCCGGCGCCGTTGATAAGGACCCCATGTTGATTTTCATGGCGCTTCTATACATACATCCAAGTCCCGAAAAAGATTAAAGCGGAATGAGAGCAGGGCATACAACCAGTTTACCATATTGGTTAAGGCCAGAACTACTAGAACGTATGTAGAACCAACTGATCTGAATCCGATGCCTTGTAGAAGAATCTTACGTAACGTTTTAACAAAAAAATATTTTTTCACATGTTGCAATCGATCCTAGACCGATTAAGAAAAATATCGGACAAAAAACGCTTCATTGTTTTCGGGACATCCTTAGACAGGAACTGTTACTGGGCTAGGATGGATATATAGAAGCGCTATCAAAAGCAACTTGGGGTCCTTGGCGCTGATGGATGCACTCAATACACTTCTGTACTTGATCACAATGCATATATTCTCCAAACTCACAGTCTCGCACAGTGCATCATGGCTGATGTTTTACTAGAGAGGCAATAGGGGCACATAATTATACGTAAATCTCATATCGTTAGATTTTAATGTCAATGGAACAAAGTTTGTTGTGTTTCATGTCACAATTTTGTTTGCTGACAGAGGTTTCGCCACCAGATTTTCTACTCGTTACGAGTAAGAAAACAAGAATTAGATGGGTTTTTTCGCCACCAGATTTTCTACTCGTTACGAGTAAGAAAACAAGAATTAGATGGGTTTGATACCATAATTTTTTCACCGATGATAGATTCTAGGGACATTGAAGCATAACCGGGAACAAACCTGGTGGCGAATTGACTACGCAGTTATATTCACCGTTACCAAATACGTAAATTTTTATTTATTATCTGAAAGTGACTAACATTGAAAAGGCTGCCTTCGTCTAGAATATCTAGGATAACTTGACCCGAGTATAGACGTAGCAAATCAGAAGAACTTTAAAATTGTCGCAACGTAATATGGTCAGATACGTGACAGTTCTTATTGCTATCAGACTTATCAGATTTGGTTAGAATGTTAAGAGAATTAATAGTATTTATTAATGTCATTAAGTGCATTTAGTCAGTAATTACTTACATTGTTTTCACCTTCGGTTTCCATAGTTTATGCTAGTCTGGACGGTTTGACCATTTTAACCAACCAACCAATGAAATTTTGTGGTATTTCCGTTTCATCCTGACTTATGGTAAGACTACAAATGAAACCTATATAGAAAAAAGTGTTTATTTATGTATTAAAATAGTGTTGTATTTTCAATGTTTTATGTAGCCTGCATTGGGTCAGAATAGCTTCCAACCACATAATTAATCGTTAATTTTTTTTTTTGTTATAAATTTATTTTAAAATAACGCTTAGTCATAAATTTTTATTTTGAAACCACCATATCGACGTTATTTATTAATAAATTAATAAAAAGTGAAAAAAATTAATATGAGGAGTTAAAGATAAGGTTGAAGAAATAAAATAATAAAACAGCAAGATAGAAGATATGACAAAGTTGGTATTATATACGAGTGTACATCTAACTCTGTATATGAAAATAAGATTGAAAACAAGCCGATCGGATGTAATATTTCCAATAAGCTCAGCGGGTATTCTTGACTACTGCAGTCTCTTACATATTAAAGATATTTTTTTCCAATTTTTTTTTTTTACTTATACAAAACATTAATAACAACATACCATCTTCATGTTGTTGGTGTGCTTAAGAAGCTACAAATGTGTCAAGTTTAAAAATTTCTTGTTCGCGTGGTGTTAAATGTAAACGATCAGATTGAATTAAATAAATTTATAAGGAAGTATTATATTTAATAACATTTAATTAAAATGTAATATATCTTAATATTGTTTAATTAAAGTAAGATTTAATATTATTAGATATTAATGCTAATTTGATAATTGAGTAATTAAATCAAGTTTAGTGGACGCGATCAATACAGCGCAGACATAGTTACCACAAAAAATACTAGAACTGGAAGTTTTTCATAAACGTCTATTTCGACTTTCAACATAACCTCAATCTTAATACTCCACATCAGTAGCACCATATCTTGCCAATCTTGTAAAACAATTTGCAAATTCCACTAATGCCAGGTGTTATTGAAGAACTTCATTAGTAGATAAGACTTACTTCAACCTACGAATTATAACTCACTTAGCTTAAACAATAAATTCGTCCGTACTTCATACCATGTATTTCACTTTAGCCATAAAATAATTTAAATTGAGTGGAAACAATATTGTGACCACCCAATATTGTTTCCACTCAACTTAAATTGTTAGAACCAAATAAGAAGAAAAACGAATTTTTGACTAAATGCCTTGAATACTTTCACGTGTTTGCTGACCGAGGACGTAGTTTAATATACTAACATCAATTCAAATATGGTTATATGGTTATTGTAGGACAAAATCTACAAATCACTCCGGCGGATTATTATTTCTTAGGATGTATTTAAGGAAGCTGTCGAAAGAAATTTGTATTAATTAATCACTTTTAAATTTTAAGTAATTTCTGATGTTTTTGTTTCGATACTTCACCGGAATTAGTTACGAAGTACTCCTTGATATATCATTGAATAAATCTGTATTTACTCAGTGAATTTAATAAGAGTCAGAGTTAGGAATTCTCAATAAACATATCAGTGAATAAGTGATTCCTGCAAAATGGTGTTTATTTGCTCTTTTTTGAGAGAGTACAACTTTACCGAAAGTGAAATTGATATTTTGCATTAAATGCACGTAGTACCTACTTGTTGAAAGCATCGATAAAGACTGATTTTATTAAACGTTAATATACCTATTTTGTAAATTAAGCGGATATTATCTACAGAAAGTATCCGTGGAATAAGGGCTAATATACTAAGGAACTTTTAAGTATGCAGTCCATCGAACTACATCTGCTACTTAGTAAAAAATACAAACGATTTGGTTACTATGCATTTGGTCATTAACTTATGAAATAACATCCAAATTCACTAACCTAGGCAGCTGTGCATTTGCATCTCGCAATGCTGAAATATTTGATTGCACGAAAAACATCAACAAATGACCTCATATCGGATGGAAATACGATGACGACTTTTGTCAAACGTAAACACCGATTTATTACTTATAACGTCTGAAGAAAATCAGATATTTTTATTTGTATAGAAGACGCTAATGCTAAGTTTGATTCGAGCAATATTAATTTGAAATGTGTAAAGGATGTGTCATATAAAGTTGAATGGTGAGCTTACCATACATTGTAGATAACTTGGTTATATATTGTACATTCAGGTGGTGAGCAAAAATGAATTTTATTGTCACTCTTGTTCATACTCGTTTTATATTGTCTTCTTCTTCTTCTTCTTTCGTTAGGTCATGGACCTGTGTTTTTCTAGGACTTTTTATTTTCAGTTAATTTTGAGA
>JANSTX010055766.1:0-13874 GCA_027564355.1 Penthetria funebris
AATATATACTTGCAAATTTAGATTTGAATATAATCCTTAGATTAAATTTGTGTAAATATTTTATTAATACGATATATCAATCTTATCATTCATTGAATTGATTTCACAATATCGATTATTGTTTAGCAGATGTTATAAAAAATGTTGTTTCCTTTGAAATGTGTGTTTATTCACGAATAGTATTGCCAAATGTTACTATGGTTGATTATGAATAAATTATCTTAATAATTCAATTGATTTTTAAATAGCATCTCTAATTCGTGACCAAGAAAAGTGATCTGTTGACACCTAATGCCACCTTTAGTTATCTTTACGTGGAATACCTCTGGCGGGTATGAAAATAGTTGATTGTTGAAATACTGTATGTAGCCGTATCTAAAAAACAAGTCATGTAACTATGCACTTATGCAACACTCATCTGCATTTCGGTTGATGTGGTGTATGACAGAATCATTATCAACATCTTGACCTTTGTGCCTCAAAAGAGCACTTTATAATGTTGGTTTGACATTCCCTATTTAAACCTTATAACATCAATATGTACCGAAATACTGTACTAGTTTCTAAATATACAGCAAAATATATACCTGATCGGTTAAAAATTTTACTAATTTGGTAAATTGGTGTGCTACCTTGTTTGTTATGTTTGAAATGTATATTAACATAATCAACAATGGAGATCATCACGATCACACGCCATTAAACTAATGTACATATATTCCGATCGTGTTTACCGGTGGTTCGCGAGGAGGTAAATATAGATTGAGTACTCTAAAGATGGTAGCTATAAGTTATCAGTAACAGTATAACACTTTTAACTTGATTATTAGATTATACTCTTTAACAATGACTTTAATATACGTATAAGGTTCTCTGCAACATCGCAATAATATAATAATTTATTGATTAATTATGATATATGTACCAATAAATATATAGATACTAATATATTGATTGCTTCTCATTTATAATTTTAATCTTAAAGATTAAAAACACATTAACATTAGGACTGATAAGAAAATTATTGGATAACAAATTTTTTAAATAAAATAAATGCTCTCAAAACAATAATTTATACTCGTACATTCACGAAAATGAATGAATATTTGCTTCAGACTGATGTACATATAAATGGACAATGTGAAGAGACTAATATAATGGCATAATTAGGGAACGCAAATGTATCATGCACAATGAACTTAGTGACTAACATCTCGATCACATTATATCTAATATAATTTCTGGTGTGTGAACCTTAAAAGAAGGTATCTGTCGCATTTGTCGGCTAAACACCATCCCGTATACTGAATTCTTTAGATGTGGAATCGACAAATTATAATTGATTCCATATTATCCATTTGTTACACCCCTTTTGCACACTCATCATCATTCAGATGCTTTCCCGATTTAATACAGAATTGTATTTTTTTTATCACCACTTATATGGTCCTGCTCAATTTGAATTAAATTATGTGATGTGGGTGAGCTCAGATTCAGTTGATATTAAATGGGTGAGATCTGAACGATCACCTTGAAGATCTAAACTTTTCTAACCATTCAGTATCAATAATGAAATTGACGAGACGTTTTGGGTGATTTATAATAATATATAAAGTAGTTCATAAAGATTAATTTGAAATGTTGAATTTTGTTCAATGGTAAACTATTAGAATATTAAGGGTAGAATAATTTCCATATTTGGATAGTAATTTTAATATAATGTACATGTGGTGCTGAAAAAGATTGCGCATTCAAAAGACGGCACAGATACTTAAGAAAAGTGAAAATCCTATTGATCATAAAATTACATTTAATGAAAATTTGTGGTGACGGTCTGCCGAACGTGATCCGCTATAATCGAAGAAAATTTTAGCAAAATTGTATTGAATTCGAATAAGACGCCCATATGACAATACCAATTATAAACAACACTTTTTGTTGTTTGATCTTCTTATATATATAAACTTTGTTTTGTCGATGTCCATTAAATATAATAAACGACACTATCAAAATGAATGTGTATGCTTTTATCTGAATATTTAAATAATAATCAATTTAATAATAATAATCAGTTTTGTTTGGCTATTATAGAACATTTGTACCAAGTACAACAGAAGAAACAGAAAAAAAGGAAACTCCAAAAAAAGATGATGTAGAACCAGTCTCATTTTTAAAATTAGTAAGTAATAACTAAATAATCATAATAAATAAACTTGTCTAAATATAACATTTATGGAAATCATTAAAATTAAATTGAAAAATCACAAATTTCAAGATTGTTTTGTTTTCTGGGCGGATACGTATGTCTCGCCAACAAAATAGATAGCTGAGGAATGTATGCACCAATCTGCTGAAGTATTTAAATATTGAACCAGATAATTGTAATTGATTATTTCAATGTGATCCTAGTGAAGATTATAACTATTTATACAATAATTACCTGTTCGGTGTATTATCTTTAAAAGCAATACTTGATGATGAAGATGATACCTAATAATATCAAAATTAAGCCCTTTAACTGGTTGTTTCCCATCTGATACCATATGGTTCATGTCTACATTTATCATATTATGGTAAAAAAGAGCACGAACCAAAGCAATAACTGAATTGAAAATATTAGTAAGCCATTCACATTCCATGCAAAATCTTACATTGTGATATACTTTCCATAATTATAAGACACCATGGTAGTTCTATCAAGCCTATGAATTGTATCAGTCATTCAATTTACTGTTCAGCATTAATTTTAAATGTTTACAAGGCCTGAACATTCTCACAATCACGCAAGATTGATAAACAAATCTCACCTTTTTTCACCCAGTTTCGTATGAAATGATTATTTTTTTAGTATAAGAACTGATTGTTTTAATTAACCTGAAATAGTACAAGAACTTCATTTAAATAGTTGCGTAACTTAATATCGTGAGACCATATAAGGAAATATGTTTGGAGATTGAGAGTTAGAGTTTATCTATCACGTCGAGGCAGTATGTTACCCGGAACCAGAATAAGGCCTTCATTTGAATATAGACTACATGTTTTAAATCACATTCTTATACTAATTTAAATTAAAACTGTTCTATTTAACTTCGTCAGAGTAGTAAAAATTAGCGGTGATTGAATATTGGAAACCTTTTGTAATTTTAAAATTTAAAATTGCTTCGATATTGAATTCTAATTTTTTCACTTTTTATTCATTTTACAGTATACATATGCGACACGAAAAGATAAATTACTTATATTTATTGGAATATTAGGAGCTGTTGTTACTGGACTTACAACTCCAGCAAATGTCTTAATATTTGGAAATTTAGTAGATGTAATATTTAAAGTTAATTTGTTTCTTTAGAAATAATGATATTTTTTTTTTGTCATCTAACAGTCAATGGTGATTATGGCTAATGATTTGCTAACTAGACATTTTTCTGACGACATTTCACCAAGACAGGATATGTCTGAAATTATTGATTGGTTTTTAATTGAAGTTCAATGGTTTGCTATTTATAATACTATCATTGGATTAGTGATGTTAGTATCTAGTTATTTATCAATAATGTTATTTAATTATGCAGCACATAGTCAAGTAAATTATTTGTTAATGTAAATTATATTATGGTTTATAGTTTTATTGAATTTGTTTCTTATCATCTTCAGATTTATAGAATAAGAGGTAATTTTATGAAATCTGTATTAAATCAAGATATTGCTTGGTATGATGTTAATCAAAGTGGTGAATTTGCAAGTAGAATGAATGAGTAAATTAATTAAAATTTATTTAGTTAATTAATTAATAATTAATTTTCATTTTATCTTTCTGTTTGTAGAGATCTAACAAAACTAGAAGATGGTCTTGGTGAAAAGGTTGTTATGTTTGTTCATTTTATGGTAGCGTTTCTTGGTTCTTTGATTCTGGCACTGTCAATGGGATGGCAATTAGCTTTAGTTTGTTTAGCATCTATGCCTGTTACATTTATTGCCATTGGAATTGTTGCATATGTAAGTAGAAATAACAATATATTATTATAGATATTTCAAAAAAATATTATTTATCAAGTTGATAAGAGGCTAATTCATTCGTTTTGAAAATTTTTTGATAATATAACCACTGTGTAACTGATTTAGTATTTTTCGGATATTCCTATCTCGCAATCAATTAGATTCGTGTGCTTTAAACAATTAATCTAACTATTCATAACTTTATTTATCTATTAAGGCCCGTAGTTTACCTATTAAGGACCATGTTGCAGATATTATAATATCTGTAACTCAGGTTTTATTACATTTTGTAGAAATAGTTGTATCTTTACTTCCACTAGAGACACTTAGATTAATTGAACAATTTTAAAAATTTATTCTTTAATTCCTTCATATAAAATTAATCTATTTTTTTAAACTAATATTTTTATTATTGTTTCTATGTAATTTATGCAGATAACGTCAAAGTTAGCCAAACAAGAAATGGAAGCATACGCAAAGGCTGGTTCAATAGCTGAAGAAGTATTTGGTGCCATTAGAACAGTGGTTGCCTTTAGTGGTCAAGTAATTGAAGCAAAACGTTATTCTGAGAATTTAGTGGCAGCAAAAGATATAAATATTAAAAAAGGATTTTGGTCTGGAATAGGATTTGGTTTATTATGGTTTTTCATTTATGCATCATATGCCTTAGCCTTTTGGTATGGTGTTGGTCTTGTTTTAGAACAATCCGGTTGGAATAAAGAAGATATTATTTATACACCCGGTGTTATGTTTACCGTATGTATTCATTTACAGACAACAAACGAAATAAAATAATTTCATTTACTTGTTTTTCATATAAAATTAGGTATTCTTTGCCGTTATGATGGGAGCAATGCATTTAGGTGCATCTTCACCATTTATTGAATCATTTGGAATTGCAAAAGGTGCGGCCGCTAAAGTATTTAGTATTATTGAAAGACAACCAATTATTGATCCATTAGCTGCTATTGGTGATACTCCAAGTACATGTCATGGAAATATCACATTTAAAAATGTATTCTTTAATTATCCAAGTCGACCAGATGTTAAAGTACTTCAGAGATTAGATCTGTCAATTCGAAAAGGTGAAACAATTGCACTTGTTGGTTCATCTGGATGTGGTAAATCAACATGTATACAATTAATTCAGCGTTTTTATGATCCTGACAGTGGTCAAGTAAATAATATACAACTATTATTATACGATAATTTTAATAATTCTATTTAATTATGTATTTGTATCTTTTTTGTTATTAATGCATATAGGTCATTTTGGATGGACGTGATATTAAATCGTTAGATGTAAATTGGTTAAGATCAAAAATTGGTACAGTTGGTCAAGAACCAGTTCTATTTGGTACAACAATTTATGAAAATATTCGTTATGGTAATGAGGCGGCAACAAAGACAGAAATTGAAAATGCTGCCAAAGCTGCTAATGCACATAATTTTATTCAAAATTTACCAAAAGGTTATAATACATTGGTCGGTGAAAGAGGTGCTCAAATGTCTGGAGGTCAAAAGCAACGTATTGCAATTGCCAGAGCATTAGTACGTAATCCCGATATTCTACTATTAGATGAAGCTACGTCTGCATTAGATACAGCCAGTGAGGCAAAGGTACAAGCAGCATTGGAAAAGGCTAGTGAAGGTCGAACTACAATTATTGTTGCCCATCGGTTGTCTACAATACGAAATGCAGATAAAATTTTTGTTTTAAAAGATGGTGTTGTTGTTGAGGCAGGTAATCATAAGGATTTAATTATCAGTAAAGGACATTATTATAATTTAGTTACATCACAAACTGGATCTGCTGAAAGAGGTAAATTGTTAAAATAATAAAGTGATTTAGTAAAAAATAAAGTAAAGTTTTTCTTATGGTAAATATTAGATGGGGAATTACAAGTTGGTAAAAGTTTGATTGAAACGTATGATGAAGATGCTAGAGAAATTGATATAATCAATGAAGATGTAAATATAATTTTAAATAATATATGTAATTTTAAAATTATCACAAAATAATTTAGGATGATGAAGATGCAAAAGATACACCATCAATATCCATATTTGCTATAATGAAATGGAATCAAACAGAATGGCCTTATATAACAATTGGATCAGTTTGTTCAATTGTAATGGGAGCTGCAATGCCACTGTTTGCAATTATATTTGGTGAAGTTGTTGCCGTTTTAGCTAATCCAGATCATGATTATGTACGATCAGAGACAGATCGATTTAGTTTATATTTCGTAATTGTTGGCATTGTTATTGGTTTCGCAACATTTTTGCAGGTATTTATAAATTTCCAAACATATATATAATATCTTGTAGAATTAGGATTAAGCTTAGAATGCATATAGTACGTATTAGACGGTCTCTAAATCATGTTACTTCTGTATTTTTATTAATACAATTAATTTTTTCCATCGTCTCGTTTTCAAATCAGATTTAATACATTTTATAATTTGTACAGATTTGGACATTTGGAGTAGCTGGTGAAGTTTTAACTGAACGAGTACGACGTTGGGCATTTACACATATGTTAAAACAAGATATTGCATGGTTTGATGATAAATCTAATGGTACTGGAACCTTATGTTCACGATTATCAACTGACGCTGCTGCCGTACAAGGAGTACGTATATATATATATATAAAAAAATAATTGCATAATAATTTATTTTCTTAATATTTGTAGGCAACAGGACAAAGAATTGGAACAGTTTTATCATCAGTTTCAACATTAATCTTAGGTATTGGTATTGGAATGTTTTACGAATGGAGATTAGGTCTTATTGCCCTTGCATTTTCACCATTTATTTTGGTTGCCTCTTATATGGAAATAAAATTGATGGAACAACATAATTTGGGAAATGGTAAAGCTTTGGAAAAATCAACAAAAGTTGCCGTTGAAGTAGTGTCTAATATTAGAACCGTTGTTTCATTGGGCAGAGAAAAAATGTTCTATCAAAAGTATATGGATTTATTGGAACCATCTGTTATAAGTGCAAAACGTAGTACACACTATCGTGGTTTTGTTTATGGTATTGCAAGATCTTTATGGTTTTTTGCATATGCAGCTTGTATGGTATATGGTGGTCATTTAGTCGCAACAGAAGGTCTTGATATTGCAACAGTTTTTATGTGAGTGACAGACGGATGATATGTATATATAATTTTTTTTCCTAATAACATAATATAAATTATTAATATAAATTATAATTTTTCTAATAACATAATATAAATTAATTTTAGTGTTACACAAGCATTAATTATGGGTAGTGTATCGATTGCAAATTCATTAGCATATGCACCAAATTTTCAAAAAGGTATGACTGCAGCTGCAAAGGTAAATCATCTTTTGAATAGAGTACCAAAAATTCAAGATCCACAACCAGTTGATGGTGGACATCGTAAATGGGATGCATATGGTTCAGTTAATTATTATAATACAGAATTTTTTTATCCATCGCGTCCATCAAGTCAAATTTTACAAGGTCTTAATCTCAATATTATGCAAGGACAAACAATTGCATTAGTTGGTCCATCTGGTTGTGGTAAATCAACATGTATGCAACTTATTTTACGTTATTATGATCCTACAAGTGGTTATGTTGCAATTGATGAACATGATGTTACATCGCTAACACTGTTAAATTTACGATCACAATTGGGTATTGTATCTCAAGAACCGTCACTATTCGATCGTACTATTGGTGAAAATATTGCTTATGGTGATAATTCACGTGAAATTTCAAGAGCCGAAGTTATTGAAGCCGCAAAACAGGCTAATATTCATAATTTTGTTGCATCATTACCTTTGGTAAGTCTACATTTAAAATATTCCATCTATACTCTTTCACATAAATGTATAATTGAAATTATTATTTTTTGTTCCCTCAGGGTTATGAAACAAGATTAGGTGATAAAGGTACACAACTTTCGGGTGGACAAAAACAAAGAGTTGCAATAGCCAGAGCATTGATACGAAAACCAAAAATATTACTTTTAGATGAAGCAACATCTGCATTAGATATGGAAAGTGAGAAAGTGGTACAGGCTGCATTAGATTCAGCCAGTGAAGGTCGTACTTCTATAACAATTGCACATCGTTTAACTACTATTGTAAATTCAGATGTGATATTTGTGATAAATGAAGGCAAAGTTATTGAAAAAGGAGCACATAAGGAATTGTTGGCACTGAAAGGAGTTTATCATAATCTTTATACGTTACAAACAGGAATTAAATAAATTTAAAAAGTAATATGAAATATATGGGTGTGTATAAAGGAAGGAAATTAAAGATAATTATCTATCAATGGATTAAAAAAATTTATTGTGTAATAATCGATATAAATCGACATAAAACATGTACATATATTAATTGTGGAAAATTATACCATATAACGGTTTATTATTTTTTTTTACTGAATTACACAAGCTTTCCTTTTAATTAAAAAAATTAATATATTCTTTTAATGGTAAATATAAAGAGAATTTGTGACAGAGCACTAACTACTACATTTTTCACTTTATTAAAAATGTATACTAAATAAAATGTAGAGTTGAGATTAATTATAATTATATGTTTTTCATTTGTCATGTTTAAATATATCTAATATGTAATATTGAAAGGCTATAATATAGATGGTTGTCCCAAATTATACATTCCCAAAAGCCACCACATAAATTAGAATTCAACTGCAAACTTTGAAAACATTTATACCGCATTTTTTATTATACCGAAACTAACATCTTTTCCTTATCATAAACATTTCACTTTGGTATATCTTCTTTAGGAAAAATTCGCAAATTGTCTATTTCTAATTAAATTAGTATACGTTTCTGCAATCGCACATGTCTCACATACATATTGTATTAATTCTACATTATATCGACTATATGTAAAACCACATCATCTTTTAGAAAAAAATTGACTTAAAACATACTTGCTTCATACATTTTAAATTTCTAACTCATTGTGTGATGATTACTTTTCTCGGTAAACTAAAATATAACCAATAAGGTATAAACTAGTGGGTAGATCCCATGACGTTTAGAATAATTTATTAGTTTTCTAGATCCATGCCGCTTACAAGTAATTAATTATTAAAATTAATGCATACATTATTTGTCATAAAAATCATATATATATATATTATATACCATAGCATGCTGCCATATAATGTCATGTAAGTGTCCATGATAGTATAGTAGTAAAGCGCTAGACTAGCACGACGGTAGAGCTGAGTTCAAATCCAATTGTAGACAAAATTTATTTAAAATAAATTTATCACTTTGTGATTTAACTTTGGTTGACAAATCCCTTACCCCATGAATGTGCTACGGGTTAAAATAATTCGTACGTCACTTGGAAGTGTAGCATAACATACTCTCGTCCGACATGACAGTTGTTAAACACATTCTGAGTACTGTATTCAATAAAATAAATATAAATAGGTCAACAATCTACATGAACAAGTGTACTAATCCCTAGCTTATTGATTAGTATAAAATCACTGACATTTATATACTCGCATATGATGAAATTGTATGATATTTTATTATGTCCACAAAATCCTTTCTAGTTTTGCCAAACATCGACTACAATTATCATCTTAACATGCATATCGCACATTAGTGCCATTTGTCTAAAATGCATGCAATAACATCAAATATGAACTCAAGAAACTATAATTGATATTTATCAGTGGTTCTATTTGATGCGAGATCATTATTTGACGTTTTTCATGCAATTAAGTATTACAACAGCTCGAGATGCATACACACAGCTGCCTAGGTTGGTGACGGAATTGGATATCAGTTACTGTGTAATTGATATCCCAACTCAGACCACCAATAATTCAATAAATTGTGGTACATAAATATTCTACTAGAAAATATACGATCAATCATAATTATCTAGTTATCCACTAGAATATATCAGTGGAGTTGGTACCACCTGCTACCTAGTTTGTTGGTGAGATATTTGTTCAACGAATCTACAAACACAACAATAATACTATGTTTACAGCCTCTAATAATAATAATTCGTTTCAATTTACCTGTTTGGATATATGAACCAATTTTGAGTCTTCATCATCACATCTCGTAGCAGTCGGCTGTACTGTCTATACAACAGTTTGTGTCTTAATCACTATTTATTTATATGTCTCATAATCACTACAATGCATAATTAATCTAAAATATAATATCGTGCAATTTAATGAACACCGGCATATAAATTTCTATGGTAATCTCTTTGTTTAGAAAGAAAGTAATAAAAAAAAAATATGTACACATAAAATTATCTGTTAGTCCTATGAAATATTTACATAATTACATAAAATAATATAGATTTAATGAATTCAATTGTATTTTCAATAACATTTAAAACATGCTAATTATTTTGTAATACTTTAATTTTTGTATTTTATTTAAATAATATTATACAAATTTAATCAAAACAAAAAAATCTTTGTTGTTATAACACAAATTATACTAAACTGTCAAAACTGTTAATGTATTACAATGAGCATATTCACCACAACAATTCACAATTGTTTCGCAATAAATAGAATAAATTTTATTTTCTATTATGGCGGATAGAGTTAAATTTCGCCACAAATTTAAATTTTAAAATTATTTTAAATTCACTTTTTTTCGTAAGGGTTATTTTCATGCAGTGGTGAATATCGTTAGTTTCCTGCAATGTGTTAAATGATTGACTACATAATTTATAAGCTTGTTTTTATTTTATTCAATTAAGTGGCAATTAGGTTCTTAAAAAAATGTTTTTAATGATATTTTATTTGAAATTGTAGTTTATTAGATTTTATAAATTTTATTGAATATTTCATATGCTCTTTTATGTTAATTAAGTGTATTTGAACTTGTATATTTTATAGTTGTAAGGCATTGTTGAAGTAATGTGAAAAAGATATGAGTAAAAGATAAAAATCGAAAAATTGATAGAAACAACTTTTGTTTTTCTTCCTTCGAAACATATAGAATTGTTTAAATAATATAATATAATTTAGGATTTTATTTCAAATTATATGGTAATTGACAGGTATCCAATTTATTTTAAGTTTTTTGAATTTTTGATACCATTAAAACTTAAGTATATTTCCAATTAAACGTTTATGGAATAGCAGAAATTTGTTACTTTGTTCAAATTCTATATACGCCATGAATTGAATTTGAATTATATTAGGAAGATGTGTCTTAATAAATATCAAACGAACATTATATTCCCTATATGCGATCTATATATGCATAGGTATTTAGATACATTAAAAGTATATAATTTAACTAATGTTTTATCTCATCATTTCTGAACCACATGACAGAACCTAATTGCAGACATATTCTGTAATCATATTTCCGATAGTACTATAATTAAACTCAATATAGGTTGAGCAATATTTGAATGGATTGCCTGTAAACGAAACAAATTACGTATAATGTTTTAGATCGGCTCAATCCACATTCTCGCACCATATACTTTTACAACTTTTGGCATTTTGATCTTTAGAAACGTGATCTAAAAAAATTGTTTCCTCATACTATATGATAAAAACATAAAAAAAAACTTCCACTTTTCTTTTCATAAATTATTAAATTTAATTAATTTTTATAATTTAATTTGAATACTTAGGTATTTTAACAAAAGAATTTACCAACATTGAATTGCAAACTCAAATGCAGAGTATATCTTAAGACATTGAAATAATTAAAAAAAATATTGTATAATATTAAAGAAATTCCACAAGCTTTTCAAAGTCTGTAACATAATATTGAGAACGACTTTTAACTTCGTCACGAATAACGTTACCACCATAACCGATAAAATGGTCTGCAGGCGGTGATGCTTCTAGATCCGTGGCACCATCTCCAATCATTGTTATATAATTATGCTCAGATGACTTTTTCCTTAATAGTGAAATT
The DNA here is from genome assembly GCA_027564355.1 of Penthetria funebris. Classification (NCBI taxonomy): domain Eukaryota; kingdom Metazoa; phylum Arthropoda; class Insecta; order Diptera; family Pleciidae; genus Penthetria; species Penthetria funebris. The sequence continues at coordinate 11,947 of JANSTX010055766.1, forward strand.
ACTTCACCTTTTCCACCTGAATGAGATGTTGGTTCATTTGTATCAAAACCGGCATATTCACCTGAAATGTAATTGATTTTTTTTTCTAATAATATAATTTAAAATATTTAACTATAACAACATCAATTATACAGTCCTGGCTGTAAGAGAAGTGTATATAGTGACCGATTACACTATTATATTTTCTACTCAATATAATATTCTTTGCAATAAGAATCCTTGATATTATAATTAAGATTTAAGAATAGAACTAAACACGTAACACTTGTTCTAATTGTGATGGAATTAAAAGATCTCATATAATGTTATTTATAGCCGATATTCTAAGTGAATTGAATGGTGACTCCTTTCAAAATGAATGGAAAATGCAATTCAACCGCAATGGATTATGAATTGCAGAAGATATTCTAGGTATTATTATGAATGCGTCTATGAATTTACACCAATCCCAGTTTAATCTATTTAATTTCCATTGTATACATACCATTATAATAAAATTGTAATTTATTTGCGAAGATATTTTCATATGGAATATCTAATTCGAATGCGACTGGTTCAATAAGACAATCAAATCCACCAGATACCAAATATACAGATGTATTTTGTGATTTCAATCTAGTTACAAGCTCTCTGCAATAAAATAATTCCATATCATTTATTGATAATTTAAATCAATTATTTTAATGAATGATTATCATTATAATATTATACCTTATTCCAAATGATAAAGTACTTGGATGGGATTTTAAAAAGTCTTTTATTTGCTTCTGGGATGGTTTTATAATATTTAATCGTAATCGTAAGGCATCTTGAAAACTCATTGTACCCTTCATTGCTTCCTTAGTTAGTATCGATACTTCTTGACCTTTACCACAAAATTTTGCAAGTTCATCGATACCTTCTTCTCGAATTACGGTTGAGTCCACATCAAAGCAAACGATATTAGATTTTTTTATAATATCTGCAATTTCTGATAATTTGCACTTTGCTAATATATGGGAGTAAAGTATAAAAATAAAAATAAATAATGCAATCATTAATTATTAAGAAAATAAACTACTTACTTTGTTGTTGTTGTTGTTGATGATTATTATTTGTCATATTACTAAAAGTAGATCCATTAAGTGTTCTAACAAGTGTATTATTACAAATAGGTGAAGTACTTTCTGTTGTAGAAATTGCAACAAGGCCAATTAATGATTTATTTAGTCTATAATAACAAACAAATATGCAGAAAATAAATAAATTTGTTATTGCAATTTAGAAACAAAATTGCGTTGCTTATATATGTCCTTCAATATTAAAATAAATTTTATAATATCAATTACTCCATAATATCCGTATACGAGTTAATATAAAATTTACATAAAATATAACATAATTTTTATTATTATACGACATGTTTGCAGCGAAGCTATCAAATAAACAAAAAATCAATAAAGACATTCCAATACTAAAATCTGGCAAGTACCTAACTCAAATATGCATGTAACATCAAATGTAAACTCAAATAACTATAATTGAAAGTTGCCAACTGGAAAATATAGAATCAATCATAATTATCCAGTTATACATTTGAATATTTCAGTAGATTGGTGCATAAATCCCCATCTACCTAGTTTGTTATTGAATGATTTCTACAATCTGTCGACAGACACTACATTAACACCACCTTTAACGCCTCGATCACAAGCCATTACTGACGTATACTGTGATCGAGTTGCCGGTGACACTGCGTGGAGATAAAGATTGGTTGAGTAACCTCGATGATAGTATGCCACTCCATTCGTCAACATTATAAATCATTACTTATGACATCAATTACTAATTAATTCTAATAATTACTAATTAAAACTAATGCAATACTCGTATATTTAAGAAAAGAAGTATAAAATCTATAAACAATAGATTACGTCCACTGAATTACT
>JANSTX010055777.1:9399-26067 GCA_027564355.1 Penthetria funebris
ATCGATATTCCAATCTTTTAATTCCTTCAGAATAATGGGATATGTTGAGGTCTGCAAAAAAAATATGCGTTTGTTTCGTAGGTGACTTTCAAATTTGATCGAAATCTATTTCCAGTTAGATAGTTTTTCATGTAAAGAGGAAAAGTTTCTGATTGCCAAGCACTTTTTTCGATACAAAATGCAGTAGTTTTTTTTTCTTAATTCCTTCTTACAACCGGTCTACTAATAAGAAATAATATAAAGTGTAGCCACTGAATATTACTCCATGTGTTTCCCAGAAAACAGGGACCATAACCTTACCGATGAATGCATCTTTGTTTTCTTTGTTGCACCTCCAACACGCATCGTACTGCGTCGTCTGTTCTTTTGTTTCTTCCCTGGATTTATATTGTGCTTGTACAACAACAGCAACGAAAATCAGCAAACCGTTTATGAACCATTTTAATTCTCGGAGCCCAAATATCATTTATCAATCTCTGCTTTTGTTTCTGTGGTGGGGTTTTTACATTTAAAAAAAAAATGTTTAATCGGAGTTTAAATTGCCATATATGACATCTGACTGAGAGGCAAATGTGAAATAAAAAATATTGTTTTTGAAGATACCGCGCAAGCTCTTAAATTTTTTAATTTCATTATCCATTCACCCTCCTATGTCGGTATGCTAGTGGAAAGGATATACCTGTATAACTGTAAAATACAGTTATTCTTGGGTTAGATAACTGGTTAGATAATTAGTAGATAATTGTCTTATCAATTTTATTGAGAGTTTATGGAGAGCTTATTGAGGGATTAATCACCATGCTGACAGTTTACATTTAAATGTATAAACATACAAATATTGTATATAAAACTTCAAATATAAACAAGACACAAACTGGAAAGAGATTTTTTTTTTTTTTATAATAATTTTAATAATTTTATTTTTACTATATACAAACTCCTATATACTTAAATGTTTATTATATTTTTTACACATTTATTCATTTTCATGAATGTATAATTTGAAAATGTTTTAGTATTGGCTTTACTGTCGCTAAGGCCGGACGTATTTTATTTTTACCATTCGAATATTTTCCACGTGATTTATTAATAGAAGGCTTGCGTAAATGCGGTAAAATTTAAAATTATTTTTAGAGTTTAAAAAGTGAAGTTTTTTTTTTTTGTATTTGTTTTTAACTTGGGGTATTTTTTTTTCTGTTTTCACTCATCGAATGTATCTGAAGTTCACAACTAAAATTTTGATTGCCAAAAGAAAATTTTAGAAACTCTTTTAAATTAATATTTTGTACTATTTTGAAAGCAAAATAATAAAGAAGAAAAACATTTTCAGTGCATTCAATGTATTGTAGTTATAATACTCTCGTATGTTATTATATGAAAATAATTATTAGAGTGATTAAAACAAAAATATTTTATATAAAATTAATGAAAGAAAATTAAAACATTAAATATTAGAGTCCATTACTCGTAGTATATACGTACACACGAGCATATACAAATAAATCAATGATTCACTTCTTTAATTTGTAATTTTTTTTTTGTTCTTCCAAAACTGTTATTCAATAATATGATGACTGATTTGAATACTAACGTTTTAAAAAAAGCAGCCACATAATATGCTACTTATACTGTACATATTTTTTGCTGGTTTTACTATAACAATTTATAAATAATTTACAATTAATGTAAGTTATACAATAATTATAATATTTAATGTGATTTTATCAAATTAACCATCATGAGGGTGTTTTTATATCAATAATTCTTGTATTTGGTCGACATTTGCTAGGTCATTGATTTCATGTTTACATTGACATACTTTCATCTTTAAAAAAAAAAACAAAAACAATATATTTAAGGGATAGATTAAAACTTTTACTAGTGCTTTTTTGAAGATTACATAATCTCTACTAAAGAACAGATGCGACAATATGTTTGCTTTACAAGAATAATTCAATGAATGCTTGCGGTATATTAGGATTTGGTTTGACGGTTTGTGAGTGTTTGGAATTATTGAACGCATTAACTGTCATAACGAAGATGTGGGTTTCTTGAACCCCACAGAGAAAAACAAATTCTAAAAATTAGATACATAAATCGTTGTTTTACTATGAATCATTAAAATATTAACGTGAATAGGATGTTTAAGGCTCTCATACTCTTTTTATAATCAGACTTTTTATTTGTACCACAATTTTCAGTAGGTCATAATTTTTACTTTTTAGACAATACATTAGACTCCAATCTTTAGAATATTGTTAAATAGTTTGCTCTAAATTGAAATTAAAAATAATTTTAAATTATAATAAAAATACCATTTGTACGAAAAACGTCCTTATTTTTCAATTATAATTGAAAATTGATTTTCACATTCAGTTATATATTTTTTTTCGTTTAATAAATTAAACTTTTTATAACCTTCAAGATATGCAGAATTTTATGCAATGTACACACAAAGTTTTCGGTTTCTTTTTATGCAGCCATAACTCGGTAAAGGATCAAAAATACAAAAAAAAAAAAAAAAAAAACATGAACATTTAAGAACTTAAACTGATCAGAATGTACACTATTTCATATGATATATTCAATAGCATGTTAATGGAATACACAGTAAAGTTCAATAGTTTTCATATGAAAGTATGTATACGTAACTTAGATGTGCGGGCATTATCTTGACGTTTATTTCATTCGTGTATATAATAAAATGACGTAATTAATATAATATTTTCTGTATAATGAATTCGATAAAATCGCATTCATCATTCCAGACATCTATTGACTTTTACTTATGCAGGATTTTCTTTAACCATTAGTTTAACATAATACTTACAATTACTTCATATATTTTCTATTGAGAATGCAGTTTTGGTATAAGAATCTATAGTAATGATGGTTCATTGGTTTAATCAATTTATAAAATATAAAGCCTAAATTTTGGTGATCGCAAGATCAAACGTCTGGATGTTTACGGTAGCCAAAATTATTTTGATGACCATATCCTCTTAATGTGAACCAAGAGGTATTGCAGTCAACCTATCGTTAAAGGAAATCTTTAATTAAATTATAGTTAAGTTTAAATTGAATTTCAGAAATTCAGAATTTCAGCTTCTTGGTATGTTAGTACATAGATTAATATTTGAATAGAAGCGATAGCCGTGAGAAGTAACCATATGTTTTTGGTAATAGCTATTTTGGTATAGCTATGTCATTTTGCCATGTTACACAATTGTAATATGTACAAACTGAAAACATTATGCCACTGTGTCTAGAAAGCAAGTATTTAATTCATTGTTTTTTATTTTCATATAAAAAATCAATACATCCCTCAGTAGTTTGTCGCCAATAAGTTAAAATATTCTAGGCTGAATATATAATAGTTACGTCATACTCAATTATGTAGTTAAATCGTTACACATTATTGGAAATTTTTTATATAGATAATGTTTAAATTCGTAACTATTCTTAATGACTTCTAAGTAACCAGTCCATATACTCGATAGTGTAATTTGGAATTGAATTTTTTTTAAATATGTACTAAGGCTGTTTGCATTGTACGACAATCGTTCCATATTTACCAGAAGAATTTTTTTTGTTTTTTTTTTCCAAATTATTTGCTTCCAGGTTCGAAACCCTTAGGTGTTCATTCTACTATTGTTTTGTTAAGTTTTCATGATACTATAAAATTTTTAAATTCAACAAAAATGTTTAGTTTATCCTAATAATTTTGTTGCTTTGAATATTCCACAAATTTCAAACCGATTCAATATTTTCACATATGTTAAATTATACTATATTATAATAGTTACTATAAAAAATTTGATTCTTTTTAGTTAAGTCTTTCGATGTGGTGGGTGGTTGTTTTTTTTTTAATTTTTTTTTTTTTTGTTATCATTAATATAAATGTTAAAGTGCGTATAGGGTTTTGACTTTTCCCTACATGTGGTAATGTTTAATTTATCATATTTATAGATATTATGCCGCACCTTTTACTCAAAACCTTATTTCAATGTACGGATCTTTAAATTTACTTTGTTTTTCATTTCTGTTAGGCACCTTGTCACTTAGTTTTGTCATCATGTTTTATCTGTCGAATATCACTAATTGCCTAATGCAATTAATGAGATTGATGAGGATATTATTTTCTACTATTTGGACATATTTTTGTTTGTTTTTGATGACTTAAAATGTAGAATGTTTTGAATTGTACAGGTTACTTCATGGCTGAAAATGAACTACCCAAAGAACATGACTTGACAACAACTACTCCATTATTTCATTAGATCAAATTTAAAACTAGTGAACTAGTGTGTCTCAATTATTTCTGATGTTAGACTAAAATCACTTAATTACTTATCGTTTTCAAATTTTTAGTATCAAATGCTCGTTTTTAATCCAATTATTATCATTTATTGCTTTTCGTCTTTAGTATATTCAATTTCTTTCACACATGTCGATTGACAACAGTAATAAATTCAAAAGACTCGTAGGAAAAAAAAATTATGTGAGACTCAGTTGCCTTTGGAATGTGACACCAGGACGTATTTTGCATTTATATATCCTCCAATGATCACGTTGAAAGTAGATACTTAGAACATTGATTAGATCGCATGAATTCCCTAACTCTACACAAAACCGGTAACCTAACTCACTAGCAGCAACTCTGTATTTAATTTTTTGGCACTCATCTCTGAAATTTGCAATAGTTTTCATATTCGAAACATGAAACTTTTCGTATGATCGAGATGCAATTTAAAAACGATTCCCTCTTACAGTAACTATAACAATTGTACAATTCAATTTTATTTGAGAGAGCAGCGACATTAAGTAAAATGTATAATAAATACCTGTTTGAAATTAAAATTAATTATTTTTTTTTAAATAAATTTAACAAGTGCCAGGCATCATATAATTTTGTTACGAGTAGTACTGTAATAAATTTAAATTCCAAAGTTAATAACCTTTGTAAATATATGAATGACTTGAACAAATGAAATGCTTATAGGTTGATAGTTAAAATATTAAGATCAAAGTAAATAATTTTAAGCTGTATGTATTTATTTTGTTTTTTTTTTCTTGTGACTACATTTACATACGAGTATATGATAATTTCTAAAACATGATGAATGTTTTTAAAATTTTTTTTTTATTAAATTTAGTTTTTAAGCCAAAACATCGATTATACTGTCCCAAACGATCTAATTTTATCATCTTTCACATTCACGTATATTGGAATGTAAATGGAAATATTTTAATATTGAGAACCATATACACTTTAGAGGAAAAATAGCTTTACATTTTCTTTATCAATAATATATAAATTTTCACTTGATTTCATTATCAGAAAAGATAATAGTTCTTAAATAATCAGTTTTGATATACTTAATTCAATTCATTTCACATATTTAGTCAAATGGTTCCTCAATATTTAAGCACTAATGATTTTGGCAGTGTATGACTTAATGGGTCAGATAATTAATATTCGACAATTTATCATATCGATATAGATAATTAGCACAATGGCAAATATATGTACGTTGGGTACTTCAGATAATTAAAATTAGTTTATAATTTAGTGATAAATCCATATTTTGGTGATATGGAAATGAACATCTTACTTTAATTATCGCGCACATTGCGTTTACAATAATCCTATATAGTATAGTATACGTGACTGAATTTATATATAGTCTAATGTGTGTCGTGCTGTATTGTGACGAACAAGCAATGTCATTTTTAATACCAGGAATTTTGTAAATTTTTAAACAATTACTGAAACGCATCTGGGGAGTTTCAAAGACTCTTTGTGGTAATTTGAAAATGCGTATTTTTCGTCAATTATCACTATTTTACTCACCATCTACTTTTAGCCCTCTCCCATCCATACATATAGAAATTGTCCTAAATTGTGGTGATAAACGTTATCGTTTCGAATTCCATAGCACTGCATTGTGACGATTAAGCTATATGTTAAATTGAATTCCAATAATTTGGTGCTTTTTTCAATAAAACCATCTGAATTTTAGGGTTCCAAAATTTGGTAATATGAAAATGTGTATTTTATGTTAAGTGTCACATTACTATTATCATAAGTCCATCCGCAGATTTGGCGTATGTATCGTACTTTATTCTTTCGACATAGGTTGATATATTTCGAATTTCGTAGCGATTCTTGTGTAAGTTTTTCAATGTATTACTCAAAATCTTCTGATTTTCATGGCTATAAAACATCAGGAGACATGATTTGGGGTATACATCTTATATATGATCAATGTAGAAGAGTTCAAAGTAGATTTTGAATTGGAAATGTTTCTATTTTATTTTGTATATACTCGTTGTTATCGCATATATCACCTATTTTGGTTTAAATTTGCTTCTTTTTTTTTCAACATGAATATCCTTAATAATTTATACATAAAAGATAAACAATTACTTACTAAAAATAAATCAAACAATTATAATGATTGTGGTGATAGAAATAAATTAGTGAAAATAATAACGAAAAATGTCCTCCATTGATTCGTCTATATTGTCAAATGAAACAAATAATAGTATAGATTCAACTGATTCAAGCAGTAATCTTATCAAATATGGTGATGCAGATTTAGCATCAAAGAAACGAAAATTCTTATTAAATGATGAATACAATACTATATTTACGAGAGAACTTTTACAACCCGACTATAATAGTACAATAATAAATGAGGATGATGATGAAGGAGTGGGTGGTGCAATTGGTATTATTAGTGATGATTTTGATAATTTGGAAAATTTCGATGATTATAAAGGTGGACTACTAACTGATTATGGTGAATGTAAACAACAATATGAATCAATAAGTTTATTTCCATCCGACTCAAGTCATGGTTTTCAAAATACATTTAACATACTAGAGCAACAATTAAATTTTAAGAAAAATACAAATGATTTTCAAGAATCATTAATTAATTCAAATTTATTGAATATAAATAACAATAATCAACAAAAATATTTGAAGTCAATAAGTGAAGAGGGTTCAAATATTGAAGATGATGATGGTGATGGTGGCGATAATAGGCCAACTTTTTTTGAATTAGAATTGGAAGCAAGACAGCGTCTTAAAGAACTTCTTGGTTCTAGTAAATATTTTAGTGTTGATTCATGTCAGCAGAAATTATCATCTAATAACAATGATTTATTAATTGATCATAACAATGATGATAATAAAATTACTGAGAATTTAATTAATGAAAATAATGTACATACTGATGGTGAATATCCGGAATATTTATATCATGTAGCTAAAGGAAAGGGTGGTCGTTTGTATTTAAATGTTGTTCGTAGTCTACTGGTTGATAAAGGTAATTTTTTTTTTTAATATTAATATTTTATAATATTAGCCCTTATAAGTATGGGCGCCTTGAAAAAGTGTTACTTTATCACATACAACATAATTTAATCTGTTAATCATATAAAATTTAGTCATTGGGGTAAAGTTAAACCTTTAACGCTTTACTAGAAAAAAATGGTTGACGGGATCACAGTTTCCTATAACACTAGATACGATCAATTGGTGATATTAAAAGTATATGAATTTTTGTTAATCTCTTTTTTTTTGTTTTTATAAAATTACTCCTAATATAATTTTCACAAAAGAAAGTGGTTTAATTTAAAAACGTTAATCGTAATTGAATCATTACTCACAAATACTTTTTAGATATCTGTAACCAGACTGAATAATTATGGAACATTTGAAGGTTAATTATTTTTAATTAAATATAAATTATTACCTATTTACTTTGTACTTGATAAAATTATAATTTCTACTTTCGATTTTTTGTATACTTAAATTATCAAAAATATGTGGATAATTTCAAATAATAATTTTTATTGTATTGTGTATTTAATTTATTTTATGATAATTACTAAAACTGCTAACATTGGATTAATTATCGGTAGCATCACTTTCAGTTAAAGATGTGTTCAGTAACCTTGATTAAAGTCCACTTCAGTCAGTTAATTAAGAATCAAAAGGATATTTGATTATAAACCTACATACAACTCACCAATCCGCAATGGACAAATATGGTGTTTTAATTGTAAAACCTGCAAATTTCAAATCCAAAACATGTAGAAATCCCATTCAAAAGACTGTAATTGAGTGGTAAAATGCTACATTTGAGAACAACCATCCACCAACGAAAGTAATCAAGAACGGGTTAAGGTTATTATTATCATCAACATATATTTATTAACGTTGTCAATACACATGTAACATTGAATGTTAACCGAAAATCTACACTATATGTACTGGTGAAAAATTTAGTTGATCGACTAAATATTTTAAAAATTCAGTAGTTATGTGTAAAACCAATGCTACCTACTATTTTATTTTGGTTTGATGTTCATTCACCAAGTTAACAAATAAGTCGTTAAGATTTATATTTTTGGTCACTATCACACACCACAATTAACATATACTGTGATTGGTCACATCAAACATAATTAAGATCGTCTATTATTCTGTATATTTTAGAATATCACCGGCATGTAGTTTTAGTATGTAGCCTATTCAATTCCATTTATTTTTTGGTTGAGAATCTAAACAACAATATTATCGAATGAACACTATTATCGAATAACTGTTTAAAGCAAATCGACCTGTCAGACCTGATATTGATGTATTACTTTCGAATTTTCGGCTCTAACACGGAATCGATCATACTGTTCATAAAAATTTAGTAATCACTTTTATAGTATTTAATAGTAAAATCGATGATGATATTCAGCCTCGAATAAAGTGCGGTTGAAGCAAGTGAATGCAAGAAAACGTGATCGCCCACAAACTGGTTATCGATGATTAGATAGATTTAATGCTTAGAGTTACGATACACGATACGGAAACTTGTGGAGAGAGAAGCAGAAGTATCAACCCAGAATAGAATAGAAGCAGGAGACCCGACCCAGAATAGGGAATGAAGCAAGGAAGGAGAAGAAGTAGAAGAAGACTTTTATAGTATTCAGCAAAGTGTTATTTATTGAATATGCTAAAATTAACAAATTTTATTTTATAACACAAATCAATTCTCAACTGTTCGTGCGAGTATATGTACTTTTTCTTTCAAATTAACTTGTTTCATTTAATAAGCAATTACCTTGAAGAATACCTAATATCTAAAAGCAAGAAAACTTATTAAGGTACTCGTAATTATTATTTTATTTTTTTTTTTTATAAAAATATAAATCATTTAAAAAAAAAAAATCGCGTGTTATATTAAACTTTTTTTTCAGTTTTTTTTTTTTACTTTTACGAGTACTAATGGTTTAGCTAAATTACTGGGAACAAAATTAATATAACAAATTATTTTTTATATTTAAATACAAACAATAGCAAGAAAAAATTGGATAGTTTTTCTTGCTTTTCCCTTTGTTATCATTACACTTCTGGTGAAAAAAAAATAATTATAATTAATGAAATTATGCATCTATTAAAAGAAGGCACAATACCATGTAATGTAAACGCATTTTCCATATTTATCTAATCACATTTTTTTTATCAGTTTATAATTACTAAGGAAAGATTCTGTTTTAACAAATACTTTGTATAGACTCGTACGTTTACATTTATTTACATTATGTAATTCATTGTTCTACGTACTTGTGGGAATAGTTAAAACAAATCGTGATAAATTATCAGTCAAATCAATGCTATAAGGTATAGGTTCATATGCAAGGTTATTATATTATATTCATAACACTGTTTAAACATAAACATATTTTCAAAATAAAATCAATATAAGCTTAAAATGACATGAAACTATTAACCCACTCGGATCAATTACCGAAAAACAAATTTTTCATTCAAAATTGATGTCCTATACAATGAATTTTCAATATTATATCTATCTGATAATTTGAAATATCTTAAGGTTATAGGTATCTTTGCAGAAGGTTTAAATTTACACGATATAAAATTACAATAAATAGGACATTAATGTTCATAGTGTGTAATATTTTAAAACTGAGAGTTATAAGATTCGTCATTGTATGACTATGCCTTTGACTATTATAACTATTCCTTTATACAGAATTTGTTGTAGAGATGAACTTTCTGATTTCATGAGACATCATTTGGAATGATTCGCAAAATATGATTTACAGTTGCGGTTGCATATTGGCTAAACACTATACTATCGGGGACGGTAGACTTTGAGTTCGTATCCCATTATAGACAAAATTTACTAAAGGTAAATTTATCACTTTGCAATTTAACCGTGGTCACAAGATTGAAAGCAGAGATATTGGGCTGTTGTTAGTGACGAATAGATGATCTATGACGCAAATTATTAAATGTTTGATGAATAGTAGAGTAAACAAATAATATTTTTATTTCTTTTATAGATTTGATAATAATTCTATTTGAGTATCAGTCAGATCACCTGGTTGTTTTATTATTTAAATGCGTCTGATAATTGAGTTTTAGATACCACATGTTATCACTAATCCATTTTTTTCTTTCCTTAATAGTGAAACCATAATCATTTCACTAACTTGTCTCAGTTCAACATCCAATTACAAAACTAGGGTTGACAAATACATTATAAACAATAAGCAAACGTCTCTACTATGATCGATAGGAATTTGTATTTCGTAACCGAGAATATTGAGATTTTCTCGTTTTTCTTCCATCGGTATCACGTCCAATCCAAGAATGACAAGTGTGTCCTTCTTTAATTCTAATGCAACCTGTGCCAAATTTGAAAAGAAACACTTCAGCGATTATCTTTTTTATGTAATTTCTGGACGACATTGACATGCCTTCGTTACTTAAGTATATTCACAAAGATATATATTAATTCAATCTAAATTAAATATAGTACTGTTTATAGTTCCACTTCAATACATGTGCCAGAAGACAAGTTAATAAGTACATGTTTTTCAGTTACTATTTATCATTTTTCCTATTTTCTTTTTTTGTTGCACCTGAGTCGCCATGAAAATAATGCTCGCCATTTGTTCTATGTTACAATACAGCACCGTAGGAACTTTTTTCCAGACACATTAAATTTATAAATAAATTATATTCATGTTGGTATGTTGATGATGAAGATGATTAATTCTACATATTTTATAAATGATAACAATATGTTTTTCTTAATATTAACCGCACGTAACCTATTAAGGAAAAAGATGTTAAAATTTTCATCTCAGACATTAAAGTTAAATATCTTTTATTTCAATTTTGCTTGATCAAAAAGAACACCTGAAAAAGATGGTATTTTGGTGCAAGTGCAAGAAAATCGAGAAGAAAATATGATGGCGAATGTGCATTACGACGGGAAACGTAAAAAAAATGTTAAATTCTGTTGTAACTACTTCATTTTAATGACATCCTTACTAAAGGAACTTAAAAAAGTTCTTAATTATTTTAATACCACCTTATCATCATCATCTTAATATGTGCGCCACAACGCGACATTACCATATTATTTTGTCGTTAAATTTAACCACCTTGGAACCATTTCGGAGTAGGTAATAATTGCTTGTAGAAATAGTAAATTTTAAGTTAATCTATGTTAAGTTTGGGTTTTTATTTATATGCATGTACTTCGTCATTGATTGCTGACGCACATTAAGTGACCTTGAAGAAACTACATTAACCAACCTTTAAAAATTTGGGATACCAGTCGCCATATAATCCGATAATTTGATGGAAATTTGTCTCTTCATCATATTTTGTTATAATCGAATATCCTTGTATGACATATATTTTTTCGCAATTCACGTTTCCTTTAAAGTAATGACATAATTTTGTTTTATATATATTTTGTCAATATTGCCGCACCTATAGTATGGATAGAATATCCTATATCGATTTATTACCAATCCTTATATATGTTTTTTTTTTGGATTATTTTATTACGTAATTTTAAATTACGAAATTAAGTCATTGTGTTCTAAAACTATGAGAAATTTACAACTACTTTTCTCACAATTAATTTACATTAAATTGTTATTTATCATTTCACGTGTGTTCTGAATTTACATACAACTTTATTTAAAATGTAACTTTCAATTTCAGTTAATTTAAAATGCCATTTAAGTAAATGAATTATTACTGTCAGGTTGTGTAATTTCTTCTTAAGACTGCTCTGTATGCATCAATTTTTGTTCAGCCAAACAAAAGTTAATACCATTTAGACTACACGTAAAAAATACGTATCAGTTATTATCTACACCACATGGGTACTTGGGGGGCACCATGAATTTTCGTTACCCTTTTTAATATACATTTAACATCAAATGTGAACTCAAATAACTATAATTGCAATTTAGCTGCTGGAAAAAGGATGAATTATAATTATATGCTTATACATTTGAATATTTCAGTAAAGTGGTGGCATAAATCCTAAGCTAGCTAGTATGTTGATGAGAGGTTTTTTTACAACCACTTGACAAACATGATGTTGACGCAATTTTTTTCAAACATCTATCACATGCCATTACTGACATATATTGTGATTGAAATAAAATATTGGACTTTGTCGACTTTAATTGGATCTCTAGATTACGTTATGTACGCGACGGCCGCGGCGGCCACCTGCCTGAAATCATATTCAAATATTAATGCCATAAAATTATCCCTAAAAAACACCCTTTGTTTTGTTAAAAATATGATTACAAATATGAAATGCTAGATACTCTTAAGTAATTAGTTATTAAGTTTCGATCATGTAAATAAAACTAGAAGTGCAACTATTTAATTAAATGTACAATATAATCAAAGTGCAACATACGGTACGTTTAGTGACATAAAAGTGTCAATGACTTGTTTGACTTTATATGGTTTGAATAAAGTATATGTACGTACTTGTACATAATTGTAGTACATTTACGGTACAAATAAATAATAATAATAATAGTAATAATAACTGACAAATACTCATACCACATTTAAGTAATATTAGAAAAGAAAATAAATCACATGTAATAATAGCAGAAGCTGATTAGAAACTTATATGAATTCAGTTAATTGAGACCATCATTTAGCACTTGCTGTATTATATAACATTGGAAAAATATTAAATTATTATCAGTCACATTCATAACATATGACATATGCTAATTTTAAAAGTTGTGTAATTTATTTTATTACTTATATATGTTAAATTGTATACGAGTATTACATTATTGTACAAAAAATGAAACCCTTTAAAATGACACAGACATTTATTAAATAGGACATTCACTTTATTATAAGGGTATAAATGGTATTAATTGTATTTAAAATATGCTATCACACCAGATGAGTTCCGCATATTGCAAATCGGTGTCCATATCTGCTTTATTTATTTTTAATTTCTCACCAGGTTAAATGCTATGTGGATGTTGGGTCACAGCCTCTTTTCCATATATGTTGTTAACGCAACCTGCAGTCTTTTTTGCCGAAAAGATAGTGTGAATTCAATGATGGAATTTCTTTAGTTAGTTGTGTCTTGATCGAGCATTTTTTTTTTTCTTCGGAATGAACACACGTAACCTGCTGTTGAAGAGATAGTGTGGATAACTTGATCGAGCATTTTTTTCTCCTTCTTTGGAATGAACACTTACTTATATTCCAAACTCTGATAAATTAATCAAAACTGGTTCAAATAATTGGTTTAATGGAAAATGCATGTATGGTATAAGAAATATAAAGAAAGCGTATACGCTATACATGATTGATTTTGATGAAAACAGAAAAAAATAAACAAAAGTTCGAGACTCAATGTCATTACGTATGCTAAATATCAATGCGACTGATAAATTCTAAACAAAAGGCTAATTTGTTAACTGTTATGTACTCAAATAATTGAATAATTCGAATACGATTCCGCCATTACTGCTGAGGATTCAGTCCAACATGAAACCCTTTTTTATATTTTTTATATTTCAACATGAAACCCTTTTTTATTTGATTCATCATATTATGTTCCTGTTTTAAATTCTCTCCAATTATCATCATTTTTGATTTCATTCCTGATTGAATTAACTATTTAAGTAAATAAGACCTTCATTTCGGTCATCATAATTTTATGTTTTGATTTAGCGATGAATTCAGCCACAGATGTTACTATCTGTCTAATGAAATGTTTTGTAAATTCGGTCCTTGCGTTCGATAAACATAAACTTATTTTGCTAATAACTACTAGTTTCTGCACCTAAATTTCACTTCAATAGTTGTGTCATGTACTACTAATTTACATAAAATCATACCTATAATAATTGATTTCGTTTTTATGGGTACATTTCTTAATATTGTCATTAGGTTGCTTAAATTCAAATAAAACACGTTGCATAGACGGGAGGTACAGAACTAACTCAACCAAGATGTCTGTCAATCTATTGTGTTTCAAATATAGTATCAATATTACTTAGTTGCTATAAATGAAACAAATGATAAGGTTCAGCTTAAAGAAAACAATCCCATATTAGAATATATACGGGCCATTTAGAAGCTGATGAATGAATATAAATTCAATTTCAATATATTATTAGTTAGAGAAGCATCAATAACTATTATAATATATTATGGTCTTCTATGCGATCTATAAATCTTCATAAATTTTGTTTTTATTTTGTTTAAAACTGTGGATCAAAAATCTATTAATTTTCATTAATAACATTAAATAACATGGGGTGGCCATAATTAAGATTGTTGATGTTGATGCGTATTTCTGCCAGTATATATAAGTTTGTAACTGTTGTACCTTCTCTTGTATTCAAAAATAAAAAGTTCTTAGTCTTTTTCTTAGTTTCTAAGAAGGCAAACATTGCCCTACCATCATCATTTAAATCCAATTCAGTATACAAAACAATATTTCTAGTACTTTGGGCGAATTATTTATAGTCTGAGAAGTACCCTTTTAAGGTGAGTACTGACTCTAATGAGTTATTTACTGCCGCCCATATTCGGATGTCGAGCATTTTGTTTGTGACTTTGTTAATAGCATCACATACTCGCCATGTGAATGTATAATTGAACACTCTTATAACTGAAAACAGTAACTTCTGCCACATAGTGACAAACAGAGATTTAACAACATGACCACTGTTTGTCAGCAAAGCTAACCGCATATAAAAAATATAGATATCGTTTTTCTATCGGCAATTTGTGGACACATCCGATGGCATTCAACTTTGCCTGGTTTGCACCAAAACACATACATTTTGCTCAGATTTTGTACTTGTATTTAGATCTCCAACATGTATAATATTACTTCTATATTAAATGTATTTAATTTTTTTATGTTGAATTCGATAATCCATTCAGTTTTATCAAATCCATAAAATTTAATGGAACAACAAATTTTATCGCTATTTACTAAGTGCGAATACTTTTGTTAAAATAATTATAATTTTTAATATTCCATGATTAATAATAATAATTGGAAATAACTATTGTACTTAATTTCTTTTATTATGAATTCATATCTTATGATAACATATTTATTTTCACGATAAATTGTGATAACTTACCTAATTTATTTCTCATTTATTACTTGTAAATGTTAAAAAAAATAATTTAATTTTCAATTTGAAATAAAATAAAATTTTTGTAGTTGTTATATGCATAGAGAATTTTCAAATGTCCACCATAAATTCATACATTAAATCACACAGAGATGTCTCTCAATCGAAATAAACTGCTGCCAGAATTATTTATTGTGACTCATCCAGTAAAATGTCAGTGTCAATCATTATAGTTGTGTGTACTGCAAGCAATTTTAATTTCATAAAATATATTGTATTTAATATGTTAAATTTAATTCATTTTATTACTAATAATAAGTTTGTTAATAGTTAATTTGTGCTGGTTCCTAATCAAATTAAAAGATCTATTCAAATCATAAAATATTTTAATGTGATTGTTTTTATTTTCATTTTTTTTTTTTTTTTATTTTCACACATATTTCAATAAGGTAAAAAAAAGACTACCAAAATTTTTTTTTTTTTATTTTTTTTTTTTTTTTTTTTCTTCATATTACCATTATATAAATTTATTAAATAATTTTGAAGAAAATAGAACTCATATGATTTCATTTAATAACTTCAAGAGTCACATGAAAAATAAATGATTTTCCCCCATCCAAAAAGATTGCTTTTTTTATGAATGAAATTAGCAATGAACAAATAATTTTGATCGGCAATGCAAATAAAAATGAAATTTTTCCAAGGTTGAAAAGAACATTTTCCTAAAATTTTATAAAAATATATTTTATATAGCTGTAGTATTCAACTTGAAAATAGTCTATTTTAACTTTTAAAGAAAATACTGGATTGTCTTTATATTGTCTGAGTGTACACAACACTCAGACAATATAACGACATCAATGGCGAATATTTATATAATCAAAATTGTACATATTTACTCTTATTGATTAGTCAAATGTTATGGTGTTTTGTTAAATGTCGATTTATAATATTTCTCACATGAATACCATGAAATTCTATTAAATATAATGATGATTTATTGAACACATTAATAGTCAAGTCATTCTTAACCTATCTTATCAAATAGAGTTAAATAAAATATTTTGGTGCATTCTTTTCACTATAAATAGTCAGTCACATGTGTTCGTTCAATAAATTTAATGGCAATATCGTTCTACATTTTCGAAACGAAGCCTTAAGGCTCGTGTCCACTATAGA
>JANSTX010055788.1:0-26065 GCA_027564355.1 Penthetria funebris
AATATAAAACACAAGCATTGAAAAAATCACGTTTTATATTATCTCATTATGGGATGTTTAAAGGATGTTGGGATTGGAAGTAAAAATAAAGGAAATTATTATATGTGTTATGTGGTATATATACCTTCAAACTTTCCAACAGGATTTTGTTGTTGCGAACCCTTTTCTCCATTTATTTACAATAATAATATTTACAATAATTATATGTTAGTGGGCTAGTAACATAGAAAAAAAAAACATTATGTATGAACACATAATAAGATGGGTGATTTATAGGTGGTGTGGTGAGGTGAGGGCTAATGATGGTGGTGAGTAAAATATTGTTGGCACAGAGTACACTGACCTTTCAAAAATAATAATACTATATTTTTTATATTCACGAATATATGTTAAACATGGTAATATTCAGTTAATAAGTTATTGAATAAAAGATTGTTAATTTTGATAAAGAAAAAAAATACTGTCTATGTAGTTTGCCATTGGGGAAGTGAAGTTATTTTTTTTTTAATGTTAATCAATAATCTCTTTACGAATTTCTTGGTAGCTACATATCGTTGATATTAATTAAAACATTCAAACATATCAGAATAAAAAAAGTTATCCGAATAATAATTCCACGAATCCGTATTGGATAAGGTGTCTAACTGAATTAAATACTGCAAAGAAGAAACATAAAATACAAAATCAACAAATGCAAGAGATGTGCAAAATCATAGTATAGTCAATGGGATAAAGAGGTTAAGAAAAAGTGTATGGCGATATGAACAATGCGCAACAAATTCAAATAACATGAGTGAAACCAATCATCTGACTGGAATGTGTCACAAAATCGTATCCGCATTACATCATCTGAAATGTATATTGATTAATAAATACTAAAATTGCACATCTGTATCACATTCCATTATTAATGAAATAGATTTAACAGATGCTATTTCGATTCAATAGAAAGCGGAACTGATAACAAAAGGTACCGAAATTAATATATTGAAGCTAAAATATAGAGTGAAGTGAAGGTTTTGTCTAGAAATCGTTGACGGTTTTTAGCTGAAATACTTTATAATTATGCTCCTGTGCGAAGTGAAATTTTAGATGATGACGAAATTTCAAATATGAAATATGTGATCGAATTTAGGGAGGCCAATGTCCTACAGTGGATTTAGAAAGACTGACATAATAATGCTAATGTTGAAAAGTTAATATATTTATGTGTTATCTATTCTATATTCTATTTTGTTGAAAAGAAAATCAACATTGCATATAGTTTTCGAAGAAAATGAATATTTTCAAAATTATTTTCAATTTATTATTTTAACAAATTATTTAATTTATTATGTTATTATATTATTTCTACGAGTACATCTATAAAAATAATATTGCGTAAATATGCTTTTAGTAAATAGACAGACGACCACCAATGGATTTCAATATTTTTACTATGAAATATCTTTTTCGCATATACCCTTTTAATGTGTTCAAGAACTTAAATGTAGAAATTGGTGGTCTTAAAATGTTCGAGTGATAAATTATTTGATGTTATTAAAATAGTATAAGTACATTTTGTATTGTTATCATCATCTCGACCTTTACACCAATATTGGTCCATCGGGAGATACTATACGATTTAAAGTTATTCTCGTTTCTAATATGGAAACCATAACTATAAATATATTTAATAGTTGTCCTATTTCATAAGTGAATATAATTCAGTAGAGTCGAACATGAATCTCCATCTACCTATAGTTTATTGGTGAACAATATATACAACTTGATGTATATTACGGTCGAGTTACCGGAATAGCATCACATGGAAGCAAATATGGATTTAGTAAACCTCGATGTTAGTCAGTCACTTTGTATGACTATCGTTGATGATAAATAGTCATCAGAAAAACTTGTTCAACTATCCATAAAAATATGTATATTATTATACCAATACTGAAATTATACATTAATGCAAGCTTATGCTATTTATACTTTTACTCTATTCATACCAAATTATTTTGTATATAAATAAAATAAATTAATTTACATAAAAATGAAAAAAAAAAAAAATTAAAGAAGTCTGTCTGGAATAAAAAAAAAAAAAAACAAGTCAAATTTTGATTTGATCTCATAAATTGTATATATTCATGTGTAGGTTTTGGTAGATCATATAATTTTTAACAAGGTTATACACTCGCATATACAAATTTTTATATTTTTTTAAATATTTCATTATAATGTACATTATTATTGATGATATTGATGATAAGTCATATGGACATAGTTGCAGTTAACATGAATAATAACTTTATTAAGTAAAAATAATAGTAACACTTGTTGTACTGGTAATTAAGAAATGTTTGCTTTTAAAAATGTATTGATTTCGTTGTTTTCGTGTGTGATGACTATGGAAAGGAAATTAATTTAATTACTTATTTTATATTACGATTGTCCGCAGATTCTAAAGTTATACAATTGTAATTACTCAGTGCAATTGCAGAATTATATCATTCGACAGACTTTAATCACCAACAAATGATATTAACACAAAAAACATATTCCCTGCTTCACAAATGGGCTTTAGAAAGATATACTCTACAGGTCATGCATTGATTAATAAATGTTAGAAATCATTACCACTTCGATCCATGACCGGAAATTTACAATTGTTATGGTTTTTGATTGCAAAAAGGCTTTCGACACCATATGTTAGACAAATGGTCTAATTTATAAAATCAAATTCTTATATGGTTTCCATATGACCATCTAACAAAAATAGTATATAATTATATTTATATTTAATTAAGGCATTTATTTAACATTTATTTGCCTTGAATGTTATTGCAAGTATAGATAATATGTAAAGATTAAAATGAAGTAAATCAGACATTATTTGGAGTTATTATAGAATGATCACATATTGGACTTGGCAAAAAAATGCGGCAAGTAAAATTGGTTTTTTTGCGTAATTGTAAGAAATATTCTAGTCTTGAAAATATTATCGGAGTTATGGACCACGTATCTTACATATGGGCTAGTATGCGAATTCAAATCTTTCTTGTTATAATGCAAAACTTTTCTTTTTTGGCAAATAAACAGTGATCAACCAAGTGCACAAATTAAAAAGTATTGTGTATATTAAGATCATAAGTTATTCTGTTTGAGCAAATAATTTAGTTCTAACTTTAATTAAACAATATGATTCTTGGTAATTAGTTATTTTTGAACAAAAGACCTACCAATGAATTAATTTTTAGTTTATTTTCAGTATAAAGAAAAATAAAATAAACAAAATTTTTGCTGAATAATATTTTTCAAAATTTCTCATAAAATTAGTGGGTATACGGACCGAATATCCTCGTATGCATATAACTTATAGTTTGGATTTATCATTTTTACACTATAGGTATATTGTACTGTCGTATTTAATATCAAATTTCAATTCCAATCAAAATTATATTTATTGATTAATTTGTAAACAAAGTGAATCGATATTAAGTTGAAGTTTTGTTGCGCGTATATGCATAAATAAAGACATATATGACAGATTGTTTATTTAACGATTATTTTTGTTTATTTATTTTTTTCGTCTTGTGTTTATACATACTCATATATTAATGTATTTTATTTATATTTATGAAAAAAATTACTGATAACATAAATTATGGATAAAAATGTATGTCAAGAGGTTTATGTGAGTATCATCATCTGATGATAATAAATAAGACTAAATGTATTTAATAATTTCCTTTCATGTTTTATATATAATGATATAATTTACTTAAAATCTATATATGGCTATAGAAATCAATAATATGTACTTATTAAAATACAAAATTAATGCTTAGGAATAACGGTTTGAAGATTAAATGATCATGACGCAAAGCGGGTCAGCCAATGAAGATTGGTACGCCTTTGAAATATTCACAATGAGATTAATCGTCATTAAATAGATGAAATAGAAAACTTCCAATATTTGGATATTTGTTTGACAATTAATTGTAGTGATGAAATAGATGTAAAATTGTGTTCGTCAATAGGTGGCTTATGAGTATACTTAACATTTTCAAACTAAATACTAAACGAGACTTGGTGAAAACTAATAGATCTGGTGACGACAAACAGGATTTTTGATGACATCCTTGATCATTGAATACGAATACGAAGACGAATAAGATATTATCTAATCAACTCGACCTATTTTATTACTGAAAAGATAAATTGGTACATACTCTATCAAAATAATAACTATTGTACAACATCATGAATATAATATTATTATTAATAATACATATTATTATTAAGAGTACATTAAATGCAAATAATTTTTATAGTGCAAAAGAACCATCATCTTTTAAATTGTAAAGTACATTTTTAAAAAAAAAAATCAAGATCATTTTGCGGTTTATTGAAATTGATTGCATAGGTCATGCAAAAGTCTAATTTCAAAAACAAAAAAAAAAAAAAAAAACACATGACTATACATAATCGAGGAGATTCTTATATTGAAATCAGTTTTTAAATGTTTTCAAGAGCAATAATTTTATACCAGAGTTAAACCAGTAATTATTTCATGTCATTCAGTAACAATAAAATCTATTATCTTAACATCATTACCATAAAGAACAATATTATTAGACTGTTCAATTTATTTGTCTGGTGTATTTCTTTTATTTATTTATATGTATACCAAGTATATCTAAATTAAGTATCTAAAATTCCTGAAGGCGGTAATATTAACCAAGAATAATAACAAAAAAGCAAGTAAGGATTTTTTTTTTGCAAAAAGAAAAAAAATTAAATAAATAAAAAAGATTGCTGCTTTCATATAATTTTTTTTTTGATATTTGCATTCATCATATTTTTATTCAACTGTCGTATGTTTTTCCTTTGATTAACAAAACATTTTTATTTTCTTGTCTACAATTCTTTTAGTTTTGGGGTGGTAATTTTTTTTTTCAATTTTGATATCTTAGACGTTTAATTAAAATTTACAAAATTAAATTATATGACCAGAAAATAACTAATATATACACATTCCAAATAAATCAAATGAATTTATACAAAATGATTAAAATGTTGTGTTAATTGGATTAAATGAATGATGATGAGAACACGTATAATTTAAATATAGTTAATTATTTTGAGACCATTTCTATAAATTATGTAGGAGTAAAAGTAAAATTATAAATTATTTACGTTTTCAAGATTTCCAAAATTTATAATGAAAAATGGTGTGGGCAAAATTTGTTACTTTTATAGGAATATCCTTTGAATGAAATATAGACCAAAGGAAGAAATTCTATTAATAATATAACAAATTGCAATAAATATAATTCTATTGTCTTGTCTGATTTATTTTAATAATTAATTACTGTTGTTACGATTTTAATGATCATTTTTCACTGTTGAGAGATTTACATATAATGAACCATTATATAGTGATTAACCTTGAGATTGAATTATTAATAAGTTATATCTAAAATAAGCGTAAAATCTTTCATAAATATGCAAGGATCAATTAATTAATTTTAAAATTGATGGCATATCATGAAAAATATTATGTAATCAATCAATTTAATATTTAATATGTTGAATTTTTAATAAATACCGATACATCTTGTATTTATAAGGATAATATTTTAATGATCATTATTTAACTGAGTATCTTATATGGTAGATATAGATGTACACACACAATAAACAGCTAATAATTGAATCACACATATAATTAATTTGAAGTTACATAACAAAAACGATTTACTAACCTTCTATTATCGAACCGCCGGCCAATTCAAGTATGAATTTAGTTAGAATTTGTGCAAAAAAGAGTATAAAGTAAGCCCACATGAGCTAAAATCATCACAATAACAAGGTAACAATAATTAAAAGTTTATAGTATGCTCACATGCGATTCTATCATCACTACTTTTCAAATTTGGTTGACTTTATTGATCAACATCTTAGCCGACACATTTCGATAAGTTTCATCTCTTAATATCACTATCCTTTAAATCCACCCAATACTTCAAAACTTTACTATAAACCAGGTTTTATGTATCCTTTTTTTTCGTATCAGATCTATTACAGATTAGACTAGCCATTAACATACATCTTCTCTTCAATAATACATTACAACATAGGTACAATAGGAGCGATACCTTGTCACTTTTTAAATGATTTCCAACCACAATATGTTTTAACAATAAAATGTATATGTGATAAAAGATGTTGGAATTTAAATTTAAATTTAACAGTTAAACGTTTAAGTTAAGTGACTTAACTATCATTATCAACATGTTCATAGAATCCTTTTACTTTCACTGCAGGACTTAGGTCAAGACAAATTCTACCAAAATTGCATGTGTGATGAAGGGTGGTTGATATTGAGAGTTAATTTTTAATTGAACAATTTTGAACTAACACCCAATACCATTAACCTAAACAACTGTAATCTTGCAACTCGCACTGCAGAATTGCGTATATTGCGCGAGAAACGTCAACCAATGGCCTTGAACCAGATAGTAACACAATGCGGATAAAAGAAGCCACTATCAAATCGAAAACCCACAGCAATATTCAAGAGTAGTGTAAAATTTGAGACTTATGCACCTACGAAGTAGGTAGGAAAAGTGTCTTAAAACAGTATATTTAATTTAGTATAGGAATGCGTTTACTAATAGTTTAGTGTACTCAGTACTTTAAAAGAGCTTCTGATTATACCCGAAATATATGCTATTAAGAGTTTTGTTGAATTTAAGTTAATATTACAATACCTAAGGGTTACCGGCGCCGATAAATTAGCACTCGAAATGTTGAGTGTGGAGTTAAATGGTATTACATCAATATTTGAATACCATTATTAGTAACGTGTAATTATCTCATGGTATTCCCAAGGATATTCCAATTGTGAATATGTATACACAATATTAAAATACATTAAATTTCATAAAAAATCTGTTACTGTATAATATGGTCACTTTTGACGTGGATGAGTGCATAACATGTCGCAAGAATGTGAGTTTATGAAAGTCTTTGCCATTCCCTGACTTCAATATGTTCAAACACTTATATTTTTTCGTTAACACCTTTGCTTCCAAAATGAAGTTAACGAATATATGGAATAGTGAGGCGACTAATTGGTGATATTGCAAAATACGCACTTGACTGAAAACGCCAGGGTACTTAAATGCTCAGTTATTTAGAAACAACGTGGTGAAGAACCGTCATTAAGCAGTCGAGTACCAAAAGTAGGAGATGGAGCGTTCATACCGGCTAGAAATTTTGAATGGTGGCATTTGTCATTTATTTATATAAATTAATCAATTCCACATAATGATGGAAAATTTTAAATTATATTAAAATTCATTTTAATGTTCATTTTATTCACATTAATATTTGAGAGTGGTTACAACCTGTAGGATAAAAAGTATTTTAGAATGAAAATAAAAAAACAAAACAAAAAAAAAACAAAAACAGGAAAACTTTATATAAATCAATAACCAGAAATTATGTTGCACATAAAAGCATAATAAAATTATCTAAATAATATTCAAGTACAAGTACATTAAAAGTTATTGTTAATGAAAAGCTATGAATAACATCAAACAAATAAAATGCGATTATGGAATGTTCTTGAATTTTTTATTCCCCCCGATATTTACGAGAGCCATATATACAACATACGAATATGAATGAATAGAATCGGGAGCGAAACAAACAAATGAAATATTGGAATGGATTTTTTTTTTCTGTTTTATATACTAGAAAATATATTGCTAGGGTGATGGATGTACTTTCATTATAAATTCTAAACTATTTCTAGTTGATATTTGTGCATGAAATGACTGGAATTTAAATGAAAACACATTTACTTAATCACGTGCATTAATATTTACTCTCATCCTTCGTATGAATGACTACTGCAGCAACGAATAGTTAACCTAATGAAAGTGCATACATATTACATACATCGCATAGCATACAGGCCATCATTGAAATACTAGGTTAACTTGCTGCACATCATATGATAAATGTATAAATACATTCAAGAAGACATAAGCAATAGCAACAGCAATATTCACTAAAATTTATTGACATTTCATTTTCATATTCAATGTTAAAAATGTAATGGAAATTTTGATTTATTTTAAATTCTAAATATTCTAATAGTTTTTTTTTTTTATATTGAATGATTAGAATGGCTGATTTGATTAGCAATAGTGAATGGGTTATAAAATTATTTTTTTCAAAGAAAAGTATAGAATATAATCATTATTAATATTATTAGATTCTTGTCTGCATGCACCATATAAAAATAATTAATTATAATTAGAAAATTTATATATAGGACGATAAGTAATTTTTGTTATATGCACTAATTTGAAACTGAACTGTAAATGTTAGACAATCAAATTCAGAAGATAATCAGTTAACAGAATTTTAGGCTGTGCTGGTCAAGTATTTATATAGTATAATAATTTATGTAGTTATTTTTGTTATTTAAATTTTTTTTTTAATTTTCATATTTTCATCATAACTTACCTTATTCAAGCGTATATGCACATAGAAATTTGATAAAATCCAATTTGTTTACATCTTTCTTGCACTGAATTTTTATTTTCAACAAACACACAATTTTTTTTTTATTATTTTTTTTTTTTCTTTTTTCTACTTTCACAATTTATAAAATTCACCCACTTTTTAGAGTACTTTCCTATCACGTAATCACAATTATTGTACAATTAAATAATTTAATAATATACAATATATTTATTATATATACACATTTTTTATTATATGTATATTTTTATTTAATATTTATAATTATTTTCAATAAAAATCTTATTAAAATTTTGAACAATATTTTTACGAATACTTTTTGCTCACAAAATGGTGAAATGACATTGACAGTAAATAATGAAAAAAAAAAATTTGTTGCTCGATATTATGTACTGTATTTCACAGATAGGTGGCGATACTTTATGTATGTGGATAAAGTAGATTTGAAATTTTGATGTACTGTTCATATTCATTTATATTCAGATTGAATTTGGTACGAAATTATAAAAATTTTGAAATGAAGCAATGTAGAATTTTATCAATATGAAACGATATAATAGTTGTGGCACCAGTTTTCAACTGTAATCATTGCATGCTATTTGGAATGATGTGCTGTATCAGGTAATGAATGTATAGCGATTGGCTAACATGTAGAAAAATCAACCCAATTCTTGGCATATGAACATGAAATGTAAATATGGTATATGTCGTGTTTGTCTACAAGACAGAAAATACCCATTGACTGGGAATATATGCACAGCTTTACTGAATTATTCAAATGTTAAACCATAAACGAATATAATTGTTTCACAATATATATTTTCTATTCGAAAATCTTAATTTATATTTGTTTTGGTCGACATTTCATGTTTTATGTATACCAGCTAATATATAGTGCCATCCACGTGACATTAGGGTCAATACGATGATCAGTTACATACTCGTAATATAATTATTATCCACATTATATGAAGTGTAAATTTATGACTTTGGTGAACACATTTTAGAAGTGTTTCCATATCTCAATTTCTATTATAATATTCAAAATATTATATGCATTTATATTTAACAACAGCACATCTTAACTAAAGCATATATCCAATCTTAATCATCTTGCACTCTATGTATACATTGCAAGAACAAATAATGGAAACTTTGCACTTATCATAATATATATTAATGATTAACATTTGGAATTGTATTATATATCTTTTGCAGGATGCTATATTTTCCTTCAATTGATTATAAGCACATTGTAGTTAAATAAGTACGTTAACGGTAGGATGCCGGTAAACTTTAATGATAAGAGGCTCACAATTACATCGAAAAATTATGTATGATTACGTTTACCTATGTGAATTGTAAGGAACATTATAAATTCAGACCTTGAACTCTGATCTTGTACATATATTCAATAACATAACATTAGTGTATGCAGATTTTTTAAATATTCATATTCATTTTTTTTTTTTTGTTAATTATCAAATATTAATTATATATTTATATTAATTAAATTGTAAATGAACTACTTATTCACAAAATACATACTCAATTCACATATCAATTAGATAAAATTACATATTAAAACAACACTTACATTAAACAATTATTATTATTTTATTTTATTTAATATATTTACTAAATGACAAAAAATGCTTATTCATGGTTTTGCTGCCCAATAATGTTAAATGTATATGTCAAAAGGACACAATTTGATATAGTATTGCCATGTTTATGAATTAGAGCGTCTCTATCGGAAACGCTAGGACTTAATATTTTTGAACGAAGACACTTTTCCATTGAAAAATTGACCATTTTGGAAAAGTTTTTTATGTACAGTTGTTGTCTATTTTTTATTTGTAATATTAATTAATATAAATATTAATATAATTGTAAAAACATATAAATAATTGTGTAATATTGTGATTTTAAAATTTTCTAATAAGAAAATAAGAATTTAACAATAGAATTCATGAATTTTGTTCGATTTAAAAAAATCCTACGCTGGCGTCTGTTACTGTTACTTTATCGGAGACATTTTTTTTTTCATTTGTAAGTAGTTTTTTTCTTTTTGTTTATGTATAATTTATTTATGAATATATAATTTAAGTGTTTAAATTTATATAAATTTATTGTAATTTTATAAAATATTTGAGACCTTAAGTTGAGTATATACTTTGCAAGTGCATCTCAAGAACATAACCTCTAAATTGTCGACCACCTAACATCTCCAGCAGGCAACAGGCCACCCACTACATAATTTATCGATAGTTTTTTTACAGTAATTTTGATCTGTTTTCTTCAGCAATGTTAAGAAAGTCATTTTACATTTTATATACATTCTTCAATAAGTTGTTGTGTTTTCAAATTATCACGTTGTTGTTTCATATAGCTGGTATTGTACGCTGTGCAATATTACTAAATTATTTAATGTACTTTAAATAAAATATTATCATCTGTCTTGTCATATATGTTATTATACTCTATTTTTGGACATTGCAGTTATAGTAAATAAGTGCACGCAGCACCGTTCATCGTTTGAATGCTCTAAAGTTCAATAGTTTTGGCTTCAGAGTCTCAGTAACTGTATTCAGTTGAAGCATAAGAAAATAAATCTGGAATACTATGCATCAGCATAGACCACCATAATGTTATAATAAAATTTGTTGTTTTTTATGTATTATAGTTTATATGATATATATACAACATACACATTTTTTCTCTGAATAACAGAATTCAGTCGCATTGTCACTACTTTAACTAGTTTGAAATCTGGATAAAATAATTCATATGTTTTTGCTAAAAATTAAAACTTAATAATACTGAAATGTTGATTGTTTTTAAAATAACAGAAATCTTTATAGTCTATACATGTTACGCATGGCATAGTCGATGGTCATCAAGGTTACTTTATGTTCATGCGGCGTCACCGATACCTTGATCAATTTCTATGAAGGTAACGGTCTCTGATCAAAGCTTAAAGATGATGCTACTGATGCACGGATGCTGACACTCGATATATTTATTCATTCTGATTTGAAAATATTGCCTTTATATTTATATAAAATATACACAATATATATAATAGAGCTCGATTCACACCTTTGTGGCATGCTAACCTTAGAGTCTTTGAAAGAATTCGAAAACGAGCTTTTCGACCAACAAATGATGAACGAATTAGCAGTAAAATATTCACATTTATCTGCATAGACGCTATGTGGGTGCGTTCTGTAAGGAAATGTTCTAACGATAAAAAAAGAGTAGCGATACCTACCATAGAAGATTCTCAGTATTCCATCATGTTTCTCATAGTCCGAATCTTAAATTATCTTCATAACAATTTTTCAATTTGCAACAAATCTTAATTGTAATTTCTTGTGAATATTCAAGAACCACTCAACATTTACAGACATTCTTAATTATGACAGTTACAAGATCACAGAACTTCGCAAACAATATTTATATCAATAATGTACTCAAGTACTGCATACTATAGTATATTTTCTAGAGAAATTCAAATCCTAGAAATGATGATTAAGTTCTAATCCTCATTGGTACATGTTAGACCACAGATTTGAATACATAATATGAATAAGTGTACTGTTGGTGATGTAGCATTTACTTGTGAAATTCAAGTCAAGATGGATGATGATAATTTATAATGATGTATTCGGAATAACATCATTCAATCACTGGTACACGGATCTATTACTTATTAAATACTGTAGGCAGAAGATCGTCTTAACCCGTATATGTTTCTAACTTTGATTTATTTAAAGAGACAGTTGTTATGGGTTCCATTAAATGCAATTTACTATGCGCAGATTTGCCATAATCTCCTTCATATATGATCCTAATTCAAATTCAATTATGTTACATTCAATGTCTAAATAGATAATATGTTAATATTATATATTTTAGTGTAATGATTGCGTGGATGCGGTTAATAGTAAATTTCACGATTGAAGAGACATTCATCTGCCTGCAATATTACCGATTTCAGGTATATTCGCTATATTGTTTAATATTAATAGTCTCAAATTCAGAACTGCATTTGGATTATAGGCTCAATCAGTTCTTTTCAAATTTACGAAGACTGCCAGACTCTATTCCATATGTACATTAATACACATCCAATCCTTTTACGATCCGAATCCCTATTCCATTCCTCACCTTTCACAATTTTTAGCTGAACATTTCATAACACGAATAACCATCGAAAAATATTGTTACTTAATTGTTGATATCACATTATGGGATCAAGTTTAATTATGTTGTCTACCATTGAGTAAAACCATTCGATTCTGTTTAATACTATCATAAATTTACTAAGTAAATATAAATTAAAGGTGTTCTATATATTTTAATTAGCTTATATTATTCCGAAATGTCAATTAAAATTATTACATGCCATCAAAATAATCGTTAATTATATATTATATAGTAAGGTAATTATTCCGGTTTTTATTAGAACATGTATTCTTGTAAATATATTTAAAAATTATCTGCAAGTTCTTGAATGTTTTAACCTTGAATATTATACCAAATATCAAAATCAAAGTAAAAAAATTAAGGAAAAAAAAACAATTAGAAACACTCACTAAAAAATAGAAATAATTTTGATGCAATTATTCAATTACTTAAGTTAAACCAAAGTCGCATCACTAAAATTATTATTATTATTTTAATTTTTTGTAAATTATGTTAAAGTAACAAATCTTATCAGTTTGTCGCATATAAAATTTAAAGCATTTATTAAATTTATGTTTTTCAAGGACTAATGTACAAGTCTATACTTAAGTAAGATCGTAATTTTGCAATTAAATAAACAGCCAGCCTACAATATTAATGTTTTAAATTAATGAAGTTATTCATATTCTAAAGATTGTTATTAGTAAAAGTCCAAGCAAATACTATTGACACTCACGACTATATTATGTTATGTGATATAGTTATTCGCACTTGGTATATTAACTTATCGCATCATCATCATTGCAATTATGATTTTTTATATAATTAAATCTTTTAAATCTAAGTATATATACTTACTTGTGTCGGCGAGTCTTGACCTAGTTCATCATATGTGTTCTCTAATTATAAAATATAGAAATACCTGCACTTTTTTTCAAATTATTTAATTTATCTTAACATCGAATAATTGCCAAAGATGTCTTTACACAAATAGTTTTTATCCTATTATGATATATGACCAAAAATAGTTTACAATAATTCGAATATCTAATTGCAAATAAGATGATAAATAATATTATGTAATTGATCCAGATATTTAGCAATTTTTTGTTTGCTGGTTAATGATTAAATAAAACGAACTTTGTAAAGACTGGCATAGATAATGATCAATATTGTGAACCGTAGAAACTGGAATTTGATAGGCTATATAATCAGTTATTGAGTTGTTAAATTTACACATGACTAGAATTTTAAAGAAATAACGCTATTAACTGAAAATGCTCGCCAGAGATCATGGTCAATTGGAAAAATCCAGTTGTTCATTGACTTTCTTTACTCCGACGGAAATATCGATATGATATTTTGCATCTATCATCAGAAAATATTTCAACAATTTTAAAAACAACCCAGATTTATTGAAATTAACGAAATTAATTACTCAATAGAATTAAGAGATGTTGGTGTATCAGAAATAGGCAAAAATAGATCAATGATTACTCAATTAGATAATTCTACTGATTCTTCTTTCTAAGACGATATAAAGGCAATTTGATTACAAAAAATTATTCAAAATGAGTTAATTTCACTCGACGGTACAGTTGGGAATTTACTCTGAGACGATCAATCATAAAGGACAATATTCTTTCTTTTTCTTCTAAATAGATGTACATCACTGTCTGTAATGATTTCTATTAATACAATCATCATCCAGATGAAGAAACATGTCAATAATAAATTACTGTGATAATTCCACGATTTCTTCAAAAGAGAAACTGTTATAAGTATTTAAGGAAACTGGAAACCTTAGCTAAATTAACAAATTCATTAGCATTTTGTAACATCATACATGACCATCATGATAATATCTGTATGAATTTTATTTATCAAATACGAGTATATGTTGATGAAATGTTATGTGTAGGTGGTCGCTATATATAGTTCTTAAAATTTCCGGTGTCATAGAACCTTTTGGTATATGATACTGGTATGAGATTAATATTTTTTAATTTTTTTTTTTCATCTAATTTTTATTTCAATATTCTGTTGTAAGATTTCTGTTCCATAATGCGGGACTTAGTTTAATAAGTGGATAACATAATATACTTTCTAGTATACGATTACACATGCATAAATATATAAAATCAAGCATATAAAGGCTCATATTAGAATCTACATAAAATTATACTAATTTACTTGAGCGAAATTGTTTCTATGAAAAGAATAAGTCGCAAATATACAATATATAGACGTATAAACGTTTGCTACTTGCTACTTAAGAAAAATTAAATTAATATGTTTGTTTGCTTATATATTACAATTTTTTTTTCTTCTATGACTATATAAAGGAAATTGTATTTGCTAAACTGTTGCTTGCAAAAGACAATAATGAAATATGTAATTTAATTAAAAAATTATATTAAATATATATAACAATAATCATGTAAATAAATTATACAGTCGTATGGGCTATGTTGATTTCCTTACCAAATTCTTACAGAGCAGTAAGGTTAGCATTATTTATACTCTATATTTTTGGAACAAGTAATACCAGTAATTTAATAATACTGAATAAGTTGTATGAAGTCTTCAGCACGTGAGATCTACACGAAATGCTATCCTATTGTATTAATACTGAATAAGATGTATGAAGTGTCCAACACGTAAGATCTAGTTATCAGTATATTATATTATATCCTTGAAAGCATTTAAAACCTTTTTTTATGAACACTACTTAACAATATTTCACTTATAATTAAATTAACCGTCAATAAAGTGACGGATCTACAAAATCGGATATAACTCGAGTACATTTTTGAAATAAAGATTAAAAAACGTAATGTTTAAAATTATGTAATCTATAGGATGTGTATTTTGATGCTTTCATTAGAGTTAAAGATAATTTTAAATATGTAAATATAAGTTACGTATTATATTACGTATACAATAATATGACAACATTTACAAAATGACTTGTTGATATAAAACCTTTATGGTTTGGTCATATATTCGAGGAAAAAATTTTAATTCACATTTACTTTCGTATATTATAAACATATTTGAAACAGGTTGAGACAATTTAACTGTTCCAATATATCAAAGGAAAGTTATAAATTTAGCATCAAAAATAATATTCACTTGTTGTAGATCTATTAGCAGATCATTACTTAATTTAAAAATTAGGATAAATGATCGTTTATATATAATAATTAATTGCGTGGCAAAAAACTTAACAATGTCATAATTATTATAATAATTACATAATGACCCCAAAATTGTTTTAACTTGTTGTAGTTTTGGAATTTATAGGTTGACTGCAGAATTTTTAAGGATTATACATAAATTATCAGTAAGATTAAGATTAGACTTGAGTAGGGTGTTGACCTCTATTATAACGGATATCTGGATTCGAATCTCAATGGTAATTATGTCACATATCAATTTTATTTGATTATGATACAATGATAATTTTAAATACCAGTATATCAACATAAATCACATAAAATACGGTTTCAATGTAGAGATGAAAGAGTAAACTGAACCATACCAAAAACTCGGTTTTTTACAAGGTATTAAAAAGTATAAAACAAATTTTTACAATTAACATAAAATTAAACCGATCTATGGTGATTGATCTTCGACGTTGTATGCAAAGAAAATGGAATACATTTTACTGGATAATGATAACAAACGGTGAAAAATTAACATACTCTCTACTTACTTAATAATGATCGTGAGTTAGATGTAATGTAGAATGACTTCAAAATTGTTCATAGCTATTGATCCAGATGAAAACTATTCAGATCTTTGAAAATTTCGGAACGCAATTGATTTTCAATAGTTAGCAACTGTATAAACAATAATACAATTTGTTAAATTCCTAGATACAAAACTATCTATTAGAACTTTATTTGCCCAAATTACAGAGGCAGCAAACTTACTTTACATATCTGAAAAATATGGATTTGGATATAACAGTGATCTAACTAATATTTTATAAAATCACTTAGTATTCGTTAATGGCAGCTAATATTATAAAAACGTTTCGTACAATGATTTGAAAGTATATAGAGATAATCAAAAACCTGTCCCTACACGACAATTCAATGCTTCCTATGCAAAAAAATGATTATATTCGACGGTTATCTACAGCCCGTCATTAAAGAATTTATTACAGCAATTGGTAAAATAGTTGATGATATTCAACACTGAATAAAGTACAGTTTGGAGCAAGTGGAGATCGAAGTCCGGTGTTTCATATAATAAAAAAATTACTACAGTTGTGAATGTTGGGCAATTAAAAATATCCTTGTAAAGTAGATTAAGATGGTAGGGATTGCGTAGACATGAAAGTAATAGCGTAAAATTTGCTTTACATATAGATAAATACTTGATTATCAGTTTTTGAAAATAATTTAAACAGACATAATGCAGCGAGTGACGATACACAGAACAGGAACTTGTTTTGCGATTGGAAAACAATAGGATCTATGCTTAATAATGAATAAGGGAATTGAGAAGAAGTAGACGAAGAAAGTTTTATATTAACATGTTGCAGTATATGCAGTTAGTGGTACAAATTAAGATCTCATTTGCATGTACTACATGCATATCAATTTTGAGGACAGTACTGACATAACACTTAACTTTGTTTTTTTTTTTTTTATGTGTTAATATTACCAGTTATTTTTTTTACAACAATCTAAAATCATGTAATTTCATTCAATGGATTTTCTCTCTGTGAACCTCCACATTTAAATAATTTGATTGATTATAAAAAACAAAAAAGCTTTAAGAAAATAAGCTTTTTTTTTTACAACCGATCGACTATTGAGCGATAAACTGTGAGAGAGAAGTCAGTGACTTACATTCCATAATACAACTACTTCTTGTACATATAGTAAAAGTTTATGATGAACCAATTCAGATTTGGTTTAGTAAGTTGGAAAGCATCAACGTGCGCGCATTGTAATCTGCTTAAGTCAGTTTTATTGGAAAATTTCTTAAAGTAAAATGCATTTTCTCAAAGTGAATAGGTAGTTGAATTTGTGGTGTATATTTTTTTTTTAATTTGTTTTAATTTTCATTTTAATTTATTTTTAATTTATAAAGCGAAAGGAAAGTTAGTTAATAAGTTTTTTTAAAACCGAAAATATTATTATAAGTAATCTAATTTATTGTGAAAAGTGTAAAATTTAATGTTATTATTTTAATTATAAAAAAAAAAATTGGGATAATATTTGGAAAAAATATACATATGCAATTTTCTTAAGTGCTCCAGTTTAAAGCAAAACCAAAGAAAAAGAAGAAAAACCTTTCAATCAAGGTTAACCGTAACTTTGCAGATTTATTGGATTCTTAAAAAACCTAAATCAAGTCAAGGTAATTTATTTTTTATAATTATTAATTAAATTATTAATGGGTAAATTGAATAAAGAAATCGTGATTATATAAATGACATTCATTCATTTGTAGCGTAATTACGAAAGTTTTTATTTGTTTAAACGATGAAAATTTAAAAATCATTTTATAAATATTTCGATAATTTTTAATTACAAAATCAAAAAAATAATTATTATATTGCTATTTTACATTTGTGTACACCGAAAATGTATAGGCAATGGACCTTAGTCAATAAATATCATATATGGAATCGAATTTATATTTCACTCTACATTTTATTGTTTATGAATACTTTCATATGAATTGGCTATTGACTTTTCTATATTCCATTAACATGCTATTAAATATATCATATGATACACTTCACTTCATAGTTTATCAATATTAATTGTCTATTATATTCTCTAATTAATTGATATCAGCATATTAAACATATAACATTAATTAGATAACCCATCCTGAGGATAACTATATCAATGATCCAGTATATGTGATTCGAGATTTTCTGTAATCAAGCACATGCTTTTATATTTTACTTACTGGCATTATCACCAGCATTCATTGCATTAATCATATTGTTATCACGTTGCATACATTGACTTTAATATGAATTATCATCTGACTGTCAATTCAAAAGAGTTAACATACCTTTAAGGATAAAATTTTCATATTATCAACTATATTGATATCATAATTTTTTTTTACCATATATAATACAGTAACAACGTTTCCGGTGACACAATCAATACTTTATAAATTTAATTACAGCATAATGTAAATTTTGTTGAAGATATTTACATTGTTATTGTTTACAAACTATACCCACAATTAATTTAGTAGCCTTAAATTTTTTTGGAACAATTTTTTTTACAATTGTTACAAAAAAAAAAATAAATAAATAAAAATATCTAACCGTTTGATATTCCTTTGAAGTTTTCCATATTAAAAATTAATATAATTGTAGTTCTACTCAATACTACAAACAGGTGCTCTTACTGATACAAGACACATTATATATTATTTCCTAGGAACCGAAAAAATAATGCATATGTTGCAAGCAAGTGTTGCGTATATAATATGCGATATAATGCAGCAGGTCAGTTTTTTTTTTTTTTTTTTAATAAAATACAAAATAAAAAGAAAACGAAAAAATATATTGTTAGGGGATCCTTTGTTTTTTTTTTTTTTTCTTGTCTCTTGTTTGGTTCGTTTAACACAAAAATGTAAAATTTATGACATTTTTAGTTTCGTAGAAAAACTTAAAATGAATTTTAAATTTTATAATAGATTTTAGAATTTACTATTGTATCGATATTGTTAATATATATAATTAATTTACATATATTCTTGAAATGCCTTTGTTGTTGTGAGTTTAGAATTAGAAAAATTTAACTTTCAATAACCCAGAGATAATCTTTTGTTACTATAAGTCCGGAATAAGATCACAAATCAAATTATACGTTCTTTGATAAATACTGATTTATTACTAACTCCATTATCATCACAAGATGTTAGTCGATTACTTAATTGGTTATTTTTATTATTAACCAAACTTGGAGTTATCCAAATGTATCATGCTATTGATATGATATATTGCTTAATCAGAATTATTATTTACTATGTTTTATGTATCCTAATCATTATGATAATATAACATTTGTTAAACTCCATATCTATTCAAATTATCTTATAAATAAATGCTTAAACGATGATTGAAATAATTTTCAAAATAAATATTCAATTGTGATTTGTAATCGTATGTCTTATCAAATTGTTTAATTTTTAATCTATAACTATATAGATTATTTAATTTTAAAAATTATCACTAATTAGAAACCAGTAGAATTTTTTGGGTGACATTTAATTTTATATATGGATTGGATATGCTGCCATATGCGCCCTTCAGGTTAATATGATAATGATGACTATGATAAGGACACATTTACAATTTGAGAATATAATAAAGAATAATTGAATTTAGTTCATTTAACTCTTATTTAAAATCGATCTTTTTGAGTCACCGATGTTATTGTTACGCACTTCGGTCTAGTGCCTTATTTTTTCCTTGTTTTTTAATCACTTGAAAATCAAAAACTATAAATAGACATTCTTATAATCAAGTAAAAGATAAATTTTTGTCTGTTCATAACCAAAATCTATAATTAATTAAATCAATCTTTAATTAATTATACTAATCAATAAATATTGACAAATTTTTATGAAAATATGAAATGATCTCAAGCTAAATAAAATTATTAAAAGGTAATCATGTATATGTAACTTAATGTATGTAATATTAATTTATGAGCTTCAATGAATGTTATTATTAAGTTAATTAAAAGAAAAAAGGATTTATTATTACTCGTATATGTTACACAAAATGTAGTTTTGAGGGAAAAAAATTAAAAAGTTAATTGTGCATTAAAAACTTATTACTATTTAATAATGAATAATACCTTGTACTCTATAACATATACATTTTTTACATTTTCAATTAAAATGGTGTTACGCACCAAAAAAATAAAAAACGATTATGATTAATATCAAAATACTATAATATAATGTAAAATATTACTTTATAGTTTAGTATAACAATAAAATGTGATTAAACTTTTAATAGTATATGAATAAATTTAATGGACCTTGTTCAAATGGAATTGTTTTCAATTCATATTTGCTACTAAAAATTAAAATAAATTATAAATGTTAAAGAACTTTAAAGATTGTTGTACATAAAATTTATGTTAAATATTTAATTGTAATTTTCATATATAATTATACTGTTCCAGGTGATATATGAAAATGATATTTAAATTTATTCATATATTTATAATCATTTAAATTATAAAAATAACTCTAATCATTCAATAAATGTTTTAAAGCAAAAAAAAAAATGAAAAAAAAAACCCAAACCAAATTACAATTCATTTTCAGATTATTATAAGATTATAGATTTGGTATTAAATTATTAGATCACAAGACCCATCAATTAAAAAATTCGATATTATACAATGAATTAATATATGCATAAAAGTGATAATATAGTATTAATTTCTTAAGTATGTGCCATGCAGATTATGAAAAAGTTATGTAAATTGAATAGAGGTTTAACACTATTATGTCACAATAACAAATTTAATACCGTATACTTTTATAGCAACTAAACATTAAATTTCGTATATGATTTTTTAATTTATTGACTTAATTTTTGTCTACATAATATTAGTTATTATGTGTATGTATATATGCATTGTCATTAAAGTTTTTAATTTAAACTTAATATATCATTTCAAGCAGAATGTTGATTTCATTGTTAAATTTTAAAATAGTACAAGATAATAAATTGGTATCATTTAACTGACATATAAATATATATATATATATATATATATATATAATAGAAAAACCATTGATATGCAATTTAAAATAATATTAAATTTAGTATTTGCTTTTATCGCTGATCATTTTAAAAGTGAAATTCTAATTCTTCAACAAACTACTATTGTAAAATAAATTATATATAAGTATATTTTAAAATAATAATATTTATAGAAATTTTTTGATTAAAATCATAAGGTTTTTCATTGATTATTATAACTATATAATACTGGTAATGTTGAGTATTATACGAGTACTGTGTATGTACATTATGTACATTCTATAGCAAATAAAACTAATAATATCATAACTTTCTTTCATGTATATCATTTTAACCTATATATTTTCATCATAAATGTACTGTACCTGAATAAATTATTTTCCCGTATATTTTAACATATGCATATATAAATGAAGAACAGTACTTTATAAAAATTATTAAATATATCTAATTACAAGTATACGTACTATATAATATACATATCATGGAAATTGAAATGTCATCCTCCGTTTTATATTCATTTTTTATATACTCATTAATATACGCGATAGATATTACAAAATATATACTTATTACTTTATTTTAATGATATTTGAACAGTTCTTATTAATTGCATGATGTGATAACTATAACTTTATTTTATTACAAATATTTATTCATAATTTTACGGTATATCCAATGAATAGAAAAAAATGTTTGGCATTTAATCTGGACACATAGAAAATTGTATTTAGTTAGAGGCACATAGTTTATATATATATATACATATATATCCTTCATTTTCTATTTTCTCACAAGTTTTCCGATTTTAAAAATAGTTTTAAATGAATGTTTTAACTTATATACAATAATGTTATTTAAATAAATAAACAGTTATTATTTTATAACAACAAATATATAAAATTTTCTTATAAACGATTAAAATTGTATTTCATACAATTATAATAAAACTGATGTTGAATGTACATATATATGCAACACCTACACAAGAAAAACTTTTTTATTTGAAATCATATTAGTTAAATTCTGTTGATAGTTTTCTATATTTATATGAAGTTATCCATAAGGTGTCATGAAGTAAATAATTTATATAAAATAATAATAACGATGTAGTAATGAAATGCTTTTTATATTCATCAACATATATGTCAATTAATTTTACTACTTACTACTTAATTACAAGCAGATACATTAAGAATACATATTATTTAAGGCTTCTTTAAGAAGTTATAAAATCAATTGAAAAATGATGATTATTAAAAAATATTTTTAAAAAAATATAGAATATAATTGTTTTTATTTTTTGTTGAAAATATAATAAAAAAATTAATTCATTCATTATTATAAATAATTTAAAAAATATAAGTTATGTAATTTTTACCACATCAATACATTTTCCCATCACTTTCAATATAAAAATATTGAAAAAAAAAAATTATTCAACCTAAAACTGTATTAACAAAAAAATAAAATAAAAGGAATTGTTAAAATAA
Source organism: Penthetria funebris (assembly GCA_027564355.1). Lineage (NCBI taxonomy): Eukaryota > Metazoa > Arthropoda > Insecta > Diptera > Pleciidae > Penthetria > Penthetria funebris. The sequence goes on from JANSTX010055788.1 coordinate 23,011, forward strand.
TTCGAAAGTGCATATTTAGAACACATATAAATATAATTCGAATAAATTTCTGGGCTATATAATTTAAACCAAAAAAGGTGGTATCCAATAAATTAGAGATTATAGTCTAAACTGAAGAAATTTTTAGTGTACATATTTTACAAACTGCATTTATTTACTTTGTTAAAATAAAAATATCAATAAAATGCAAATTACCTAGTATTTAATTATCATTAAAAGAAAACAATTCTATTGAATTATAATTTGCGAGGGTTCGTCGCTTTCTTACGTCACAGCTCTTTTGTTTTTAGATTTTATTTTATTACAACTACAACTACTTACAACTATCAATTAAATAAAAAAAAATAAATATGTTTTATTTATGTTATATATTGGTGAAACATAACATTGTACATTTAAAATTTGTATCTTTTATATGTACACACATGTTAAATTTGCAATTTTACATAAATATAATTAACATATTGGTAAAATTCAATTTAATATTTCACATACATTTATAATTTCATTAAATACGAAAGAACATTTAAAACTATGAACTATTTTGGCAATAAAAAAATAAGTACGAATATCAATAAATATATCATACCAACCGATTAAGTCAATAAAAAGTATTAACGCCAATCATTTTGTTACATTAATATATGTAATTATTATTAATTTTAATAAGTCAAATATAAGTTATGTAAGTTTCATAGATTTCTCGATAACATATAACTATATGTAGTCGTATATATATTATATATAATTATTAACTACTAATTTTTCAAATTAACATAACGTTTTTGATCTTGGTCAATGTAAAATATAGTTTACATAAAAGGAAGGAAATATTAACATACATTTCAAATATCAATTATGTATTTCAATCTACTTAATAATTATTTTTAATTTTTTTGCATAATCATTTTTTCTAAAAAAAAAAAAAAAACATTTTTTTTTTTTGTTATATCATCATTATTATCATCAGTCCATTAAATTAGTCTACCATAAAATTTCTTCAATAAAAATTCTTTAATTTATTATATCTATTCTACATCTTATTATGTTCAAAAACAAAAAACAGCATAAATTGTCTATACAGAAAAAAGCCTCAGCGGTAAAACACAGAATTTCTTCATCTAAATACAGTTTTTAATGATAGTATTTTAGTTTTCGTTTCATTAATTTTTAGTTTGGTTTATTATTAAATCAGAAGGTTAATAATAATATAGTTTATTTAAAAAAAAACAATGTTGTACACAATAGAAAAAAAAAACTGTCAAATATTTTAAGACTAATTTAAATGTAGTTTGAAGAAAATTATAAATTATTGTAAAAGATTCTTGTTTTTTTTTTTTTTAATAAATATACTTCTACTAGAGTATTAATTAGAATATATTATAAACAAATTTAAAAAGAAGCACTTATTGAAATAAAATTAAGTTAATTTATTAAGATTTATAATATAACACTACTATCAATGATGTATCTTTCTACCTCGATCAATAGGAAAGAACTACATCATAGCTATAACGAAAATAGTGTAGTTTATATGTCACTATCCTTTTTAAAACGTAAGCTCTCAAATATTAGTAGTAATAATTTTCTGATGTAGTAAATGAGAATTTAAAATTACAATACCCTTCTTCCAATACTAGAAATGATTAAATGATTTATTATGTTGTTGGTACATGTATTTTAAATTTTATCGTGGAAGATTGATTATAGTTTTTTTTCTTTTTTTGTTAACTCTATAATATTTTTAAATAACAGATTTGCTGCCAACATTATTTTTGGACACTCCATAAATTGACAAGGAAATCCGTTTTTAAATTCTTTATTCTCTCTTTGTATTTTAATTAACATAATTAAAACATATATATATATATAATTAAAGTATTTATTAATACCAATTAAGTGCAAAGTAACTCCAACTTAATAAATTATTATACAGGAGATTTTAAGTAAATGAAATTCACTTTCTATATTGAACTTTTGCAATGGAAAGGTTTACATATAAAACATCATTTAAATTATTTACTATTTATATATAATTTATCCCATAGTAATTATTTTGAAATAATTGCAATGTTTAAATATTTTCAAAGCTATCAAGAAGAGATATATAATTAACACTTATTAAATTTCAATACAGGTCTTAGTTATAATATTTCATTATTTGTCAATTTAATATTATATGCATATATGTTATCTAGTAATAATTAAATTTTTGGAACTAAATAAATTACAATTATCAATTTTGTAAATAAAATGTTTATTATAATAATAGTTTAAAAGCATCTTATTGATAAATGAATGTTCAATAATACAGAGAAATTATGTCTTATTGCAATTTTATTGATTGATTTTTACCATATAATAGAAATAAATATATTTTTTAATAATTTAAAGAAAGCGTTAGAAATTGTTTGACGAATCGTCGAAAATCGAATCCTAAATTAAATCTACGCAAAGTAATTTGTTTTCAATTGATTATAGAATTGATTTATGAGTAGAGTAAATTTATAAATAAATGCAGTTTTTTCCTACGTAAGTAAACAGATGATAAATGATATGTGTAAAAGTAAAAGACTTTTAATTATATAGCATTCATTAGACTGGAGTTTATTAATATTTTGTATGTCATGAGTATTAAGCAGATTACAAAATGCTATAAATTTATCATTAACCATTTATGCTATTATATATATTATTATATGTACTTATCATACAAGGCAATAAAATCAACTCTTATTTTGAGTAACACGCTGGTTAGCATAAACCACCCAAATTTATCCAAATTCAGTGTGAGATTTCTTATCTAACTTATTTTATATTCTCATGAAATTAAATTAATTCAATTAATAGAATAAAAACTAAATAATGACAACATCCTTTAATTTCTCTCTACTAATAATAATAATTATTATTATTATCAAATCGTATGTATATGTTCAAGGTATTTAGAAAATTTGTTTTACACATCTGATTCTTGTAGACGACAAATTGTATGTGAGTAATCAAATAATATTCATTAAATTGTTTATTATAATTGTAAATGTTTCTGCAAAAG
>JANSTX010055799.1:0-26044 GCA_027564355.1 Penthetria funebris
TTTAGATTATACAGTATGAAGGTTGAAATACATAAAAGGGATGTACGAAACGAATATCTAATTTATGGTATAACTACAGTAAGTATGTACCTGCTATCAATTTTCCACATACCATACAAGTACAGACCATACAGGATTTTAAATTATACTCTCATTCCAAACAAGTAAAAAGGAATAGTAGGTTTTAAAAATTAAATTAATTTTTTAAACAAAAATATTATATATATATATATATATATATACTTAAATTGGTATATTCATATGTTTTCAAATGTAGTACGACTGAAGTTACCAGGAGGCTAGATTTATAAATTTTTAGAGATGGTAGCATTCAATGAATGAATTATTTTTACATTCACCATATTCTCTCAATAACCAATAAACAGTGACCCTCTGTGAGTATTCAAATTACTGTATCATTTATCACCAAACAATAAAATTAATGCAACTATTGTATTAGTCGAAGAATTACTTATGTGCATATTATCTTAGCTGAATATCAACTCCGCTATTATGATACAGGTGACTTACTTTCCTGACACCCAATCACACTAAATTTCAAAAAAGTTGAGTTTGGTTCGTAAATGTATCCCAATCAAATATAGAACTAAACATCATTTTAAATTTGTATACTTATATTTAATTCCACCCAATTGAATTCGAATTTTCTTTCTACTCATAAGAAATTGATGTGTACGAGCATTTACTATAGGTTTTTTTTATTGTTTTTAAAAAAAAAATTGATTGTTTGCATGCCAATTTTCTTTCACTTTTCTTTCCTGAACAATATTATGTTTTATTAAGGAAAAATATTGACATATATGATAAGGGCAAACTGGAAAATATTAGAATACTGGAAATTTTTAAAATACAAGCACATATATATTTAATATACAGAAACAATTATTGAAAAAGTTGGTTATCGATTAAATTAGATTTCAATTTGTGCTGTTCGAAAAACTGCCTGCCTTAATGTATGACATTATTTTATTTGAAAGTATTGATAATCATAACAAATTAAGTGGTTTCTAATAGACATCAAAAGGCATACAGTTGATTTTAGAAAGCAAAAACTCTTTCATTTCGTGCATTTGAAACGGGTGTGGACACAATGACAATTTCGCTCAATATGCTGTAACATATTATATTCTTTTAATTTTGAGTATTGTAAGTATAAAAACAATTTCAAATCAAATTATAGAATGGATAGAATACAGTTTATAAAAGCATATGAATATTGTCAGTGTACGGTTTATTGATCTGGTCACCTAAATATAACAAGAGAATTTTTTTTAAAAAATCACTTGTTTCATACTTGACGCGTGTAATTTTGGCTCAAAAGAGAATACCTGCATCCTGTTTGTTGACTTTGTGGAAACGTTTCACTTACAACGTGCAGTATATAGTTCGCCTGTGAATCACCACGTAGTACTCTGCCTATGCAACAATTTGGTGTATGGTTATTATTTTTAATTCATGTATCCGTAGTAAATAAGTGTTATTATTATACTTTTAAATGTGTAATCTATAATACAAATTACAGTACATAAGAATGTCACACTTAGATGGGCTCCTATGTTGACACGATGAACTCATTTATAACAAATAGAAAACGCAAGAAGAAAGCTTTCTTTTTTAAAAAAAAAGGAAACACTTTCATAAATTTAAAATAATAAATAACTTACTATTATTTATGCAAATAAATTCATTTATAAAACTACAGAATTGGGATGAAAAAAAAAATTGAGAAATGGAAAATACTTGCAGGATTTCTGTTTATAAAATTTATGCTGGCATAACTTTATATATTAACTTGTTCATGCTGTGAATTTTATTATGTTCATAGACTTTTCTTTATGACACCACAAGGAAATGACAACGAATATAAATGATATCTATGATGTCTATAATATAATCTGATAAAAACTTCATATTTTTCTATAGCAGTTTTTCGAGGTGAATTTTGTATTATGTTTTTATGAAATTGCATTCACTTTATAATAAGATAATATTAAGACAAATCTAACGCAGGTTCTTGCAGTGAATCGCGGACCAATTGATATCTAAATTGTTACTACTATCTTAATTGTGACTATGGAGTCATCTTATCATCTTCATTTTTACTTCACGTGGAAGCACAGGGTGTCAACGAACAACTGCCTTTTTTCACGATCTCTGGTCAACCCTTGCACTTTACTCGATCCCATTTCACGGGTGCCTGCCTCCTTAAAAACAGTTGCCTCAGTGTATGACTGCGAGTGACAAATTTTGTTGATCGCCTCCACATCTGATAGTTTTCACAAATTCTCATTTGATATTATAATTGAATTTGTAACACGATGTTATTTGTCATCCTTTCAAGTTTCGCATCCATACAACAGTAAGGATAAACAATTTGTTTTTAAAATGCACAAATGGAATGACTGAGTATTATTTTGCAAACTTATGCAAACTGTACTCTGTTGCTTTCGATACAAATCAAAATATTATTATGTATCTGCAATGGGCATATTATGTAACATTTATAAGGATGACCCAAATATTAGGTATAAAAGAAGCAATTTCATTAGAACAATCGTCATGTTAGTTAGTACAATCATATTCATATATTCTAAGCTATATTATAAATTAATTCATACCATAACAGCTACATTTATCGTCATTTATGACTGCATCCGTATTTACGAAACCTGGTGACGTTGACAATATGATTCTTATGTTACTAAGTTTTTCGGATTTATGCAAATTGTAATTATATTTGATTGTTGTCTTACTAAGTTTTTATCCAATTCTTCATCATTAACATCATCTTTTCAGCATCTGAGAGTTTAATGCTGGGCGGAGAGGCCTCCTTCAGCCTTTTTCACCTCTACATCTGTTTTTGCATATTATATACATTCAGTTAATTAAAATCTCTAAAGGATCAATATTGTATTCGTTCATTCAAAATCTTTTTCAATATATTAATAACTCACATTCTACATGCTATAAAGTAATCAATAGTAATACAATCAGATCGAATATATACTTGAAGCAAACTTGCGGTTTCCTATTTCAATATTCATACTCGTCTGCAATTGTATATGGTTTTTGTTATTTAGAATATTACAATCATAGTATGTAAATCAATTACACTAATTAGAAGCTAATATTCATACTCGTACATCATTTGCCCACAAATATACATATATCATACTTATAAATGGGTATATTTGAATTCTCAATTCTTAAGATTAAATATCGAATAATAATAGTATTAAATACGTAATTTTCTAACAAGAAAATTTCTCACGAATATTTCAACAAGGATATTTACTTTCGTATTTTATGATATGTAATATAAATAGCTAACCATGAAGAAAATACTATTTCGCGTGATATTAACTGGTGAATTTTAGAAATTATATTACATTTTTTATAATTCTATTTTCATCATAAATCAATGTGAATATTGCATTAATTCACTAATTCTGATTGCTCCATGATTTTAATTGAAAGTTCGTGGTAAATGTGGTGAATCCGGGTAACTTAAGGGTGTAGGCTATATATAATTAATTCTGCAATTGATTTATAATAAATTGAAAGAATTGTAAGCACAGTTTCATACTGCTAAATAATTTATAGCTACGATTGGTATAAATAGGACTTGATTTTTTTTATAATATAAATAGGGTGGTAGATTTTAACTTGAGCTATATTATCAAGTGACAAAACCTATTGAATTAAGTATTTATTATAGAACATTTATTGGGCGCTACTTGGTCTTTTAGCAACAGTGATTATAACAGTCAAGAAATCTATGTTATTCCAAAATGTTATGTGATTATTTGATGAATAGAAGAAGACTGCATGTGACATTAAGTTCTACTAAGTTCCTTGTAGCAGATCCTTTTTTTTTTTTATTAGAAAAAAAATATTACAAATGAATTTAGATTAAAGTATTTGAATATTATTCTCATCGGTCGCAAATTAAATGAAGTATCATCTAACTTTATTGTATATTCACAATACAGGTTTGAAAATTGATAAATTGCGATCAATTGGAAGCGAATTGTAATTAAATTGACCAATATCTATAATTCCTATTATTAGATCTTTAATTTACATGGATTTACGTTATAGATTTCATTTCAAAATTAATATTTATTTTTTCGTTTCATTTTTTTTATAACAATAATCTGTTTTTTTTTTTTTTGCCGAATTCAATTGGAAGCGAATTGTATTTAAATCGACCGATATATATAATTCCTGTCATTAGACTTTAATTTCCATACATTTACGTTATAGATTTCATTTCAAAATTAATTCATTTTTCCTTTCAGTTTCTTTATAACAATATTGAAAATCGAAGTCAATTTATTGTTAAAATTTCAAAAATCAGGAACATTGAATTATTGTCTGGGCTTCTAATCTGTTTTTTTTTTTTTGTTAATAACTATGTGTTAAGATAAATGGATAGGTGTGCAATTCCGGTGAGGGTTCAACTATATTGATATAAACACATTGGTATCGCACAGTGAAACATTGGTTAGTAGCACTTGTTCGAAAGGGTACAAAGAGATTAATTTATTAATTAAATTATTTAAATTTTTATTGTGATTTCAAATAAATCTACAAACTTTAATGATATATACTTTACTTAAATTTATCTTTTATTAATGAATACATTTGGACAGACGTATATGGAATACCAAATATTTACAAAAGGTATTTTCGTCACTAAGTGATTTAAAATTCTTAACTTTATTTCAGCAAATAAAATATCTTCTTATCATTTTGACTGCATTGTTAACATTATTAGATAAATTATTAACTTCAGCAACATTTTTATTTTTGTTCGTTATCTATTTTTAATATGAAGCGGTATGTCAACAAATTAGTATAGCATATATTCAGCCTATTCATGTAATAATACTGATTATACTTTTTGAAATAAAATTCCTAATACAAATGACGTTTTTTAAAAAGAGATAAATCTGTATCCTTTTCACAGACTAACATTTGAGTTCCATTAAAATTAAACTAAATATATAACAATAGCCTATTTAGATGATTTTAACACATGACAAACTTTTTGACCAATAGTTAAAGAACATGTAACCAGGCACCAGTATTCACTTCAGCAATCACACAATGTGAATGCATTTTCCCTTTCATATAGATGTTTCCATTGCGATTGCTATTCTGGAATCGCTAGTATTATATCCAATATTCAAGTATTCGCACTTGCGATGAGTAAATTTAATTAAGCATATCGTCATGCACTGCCAAAAATGTATGAAGAAAGACTGTTAGACATTTACAACATGAGTGCTAAACTTTCAGTTGTACTGTAATACTGTATGCACTTTATAAATTATTATAATAACCAGTTAATAGTCATGAATGCAATTACTATCAGTTCATCAAATATAAAGTAATTATCAATTAAAATAAATAATGCTATTAGTTACATATATGTAAAATAATATGCTTAGTAAAATAATTACAAATAATGACTGTGTGGGATAAAACAAGTTCTAATTTATCTTCATAGTTAAATTGAAAAATCATTGATTTTATACAAAAACAGTAGGTGTAATAATAATTGACAATGTCAATTAAAATTATATTGCGATTTGCAAAAATACCAAATATAAGAACAAGCCTTTCCGCAGTGATTAATAAATAATGCAAGTGTTTAATGTATGTTTAAATATAGTGTAATTAAAGTGTTATCCTTAGTACCAAAAAATAAATTTAAATAAAATTTAAAAAAATTATCGAAATGTCAATATACAACGATATTATAAAATGAATAGTGATTTCAATAATTTCACACTTAGTGCAATAGAAATAATTGCTAATAATTTAACAACAGAAAATTATTCGAATAGTGATATTTATAATGGATGTGATTCTACACAACCGAATTTACTGCAAAATTTTAACTGCACCAAGGAACAATATCTTGTATTCATGAGAGGTCAACAAACTTTAGACTTACCAATTGCTTTACCAGTAAGTATATATATATTTATATATTTTCATATTCCTATTAACGATGTGTGTTGCAATAATAAATGCTAATCGATCAGTAAAATGTTCATAATGAATTTACAACAAGATCTATTCGTCTAACATTTGTAGATGTAATCCATTAAACTGAAATTTTTCAATTAAACTTTAATCATTGGAACCGAATTGACTCGGAATTCAATATTGGCACAGAATTCCTTATCTACATTACTATTTATTCTAAACCTGGATATTCGTAGATCACTACATTTGACTCCAAAAAAAAAAAAAAAAAAAATCTTAGAACTGATATGCATGAAGTTTTTCAAAAATTTTTGCTTAATAAGCTATTAGCTCAGAGAAAAATTTCTGCGATATATTAATGATATTTATGATTCTGGTTATATGCTTTATTAAAAGAAAATTTCATTTTAAAACCTAATTTCATTCAGCAGTTCTTAATACATGTTTCCATTAATAAATATTATAAATTAAAGAAAATCATAAATTTAATTTATTTCAGTTTACAATATTCTATGTGGGAACATTTATAGCTGGAATTGTGGGCAATGTCATCGTTTGTATAGTAATAATACGACATTCATCAATGCATACTGCAACAAATTATTATCTATTTAATTTAGCTGTTTCAGATCTCATATATTTACTTTTAGGTAAGTTGAATTTAAAAATTATTAAATTACGAGAATTATTTTTTTCTCATCATCGTGAATAGTTTATAAAAGTGAGTAGTAAAATAATAAAAGATTTAAACTATAATTGTATTAATTAAATATTGAAATATGCTAATTAATTGGAAAAAATAAATTTTCATACTCAAATGAAAGATAAAAATATGTTTTGCATTTTCAAAAATTAAATAAAAATACTAATGCGAAAAATCATAGTAGTAGATCTGAAGACTGACGAATTGATCACTTTCAGCGAGTAGAAACCGTTCGTGTAATTGTGAATAGAGAATAATTATGTTAATTTCGTAATTTCTATTTTAGCGGGGTCTCATGAGAACACTATATATTGCAGTTTAAAAGAACATATTATATATATTCTGACGATCACACTGTCGTGTTATCCTAATAAATTCTGCTTCCTAATAACGTCTATGCTTTAGAAGTCAAATGTAATGTATTTTTTGAATTAAGTAAACATTTATTGATGAACCACAACCATCAAGTGCTTCAAAACGCGAAAAGATTGCTTCCCTCCCCCTAAATATACATAGAATATGACAATGCTTTATATATTGTTTATTAAATACGAGTCCTTCATAATATCATAGAAGTGAAGTGTATAAAGAGCAAATAAATTAATGCAATTAAAAATATGAATATTTTAATTGTTATGTATTTACCTCTAGTCGTAAACATGACAATGATTAATTTAATTTTTCAACAGAACATTTCATTTATGTTCGTAAATACTTTTATTTAACTTAATTATATCATATTTAACATATGAATTTTATATAAAAAAGGACGTTTATCAAATTTATGATTTATGGGTGAGATTTTGCCATTTGAATAGATTATGGCACATGCAAAGTCAAACTACGAAAATGTATATGTTTTTCGTTATGAATAAATTATTTACGATGTTATATTATAAAATGTTCTACCAAATATTATGATACTTCAACATTAGCATATAACTTAGAATAGTGAATGTTCCGTCATTGACTCTGGTCTACTTGAAATTATTATGACTTTTGTTCTAAATCTCAGTTTAGTATAATATTTTTCTTTATATAGTATTCTTTATCTTGGCTCTGTGCAATCTGTATTGGAACAACTAAAATACAGAAAGGCAGACGTCGCCTATAATATTGCACTTGAAATGCTAAAATTGTTGGCGAATGGTAAAGTGATGCTGATAATCAATGTTTCGATGAATGTTAATTTGTGTGTGCATCAGAACAAATTATTATAATCACTGTTAATAACTATCTTGCTGTAATTTTTAAATTTTTAATTTCAAGTATTCGAAAATAATGGAAAAGTAGTAGACCTGTTAGATCATGCACACAGACCACATATCTGGAAAGCTTTAAATTGATAAACATAATTTTGTTTATGTTTTTAATATAAATTCCGTTGATAAGCAGAAATCCATTACGTAGCTACTATTGTTCTGAATAATAAATTAAATGGCGAAAATGGAACATCTTGTGAAATATATACGATAGTTCACTAGTTGATCTAAAAGTTAATATTTCCAGAATTAATTAATAATACAGAATTTTTCAGGCAATCCGGCTTATTGTCAACATAAATACTTAGATGAGGTTGAGGAATGATACTTGATGGTTCTGAAAAAGATGTTGAATCACTTATGCAAAAGGTGTCGTAAGCGTTTGAGATACTGAGCGGGGTGTGGTAATTCACCTTGTAATTCACACAAAATTTCATAAAGTTAAAGATAATAATTTTTAATAGATTTCATAATTTTTTTAAAATTTATTATGTACTTTAACTTAGTAGTAATACCGTAATTATATTATTAGTAAGATTTTATTATTTTTTTAATGCATGAAACTACGTGAATTTATTGCAATTTAAATTATTCCATTGTTCTCGTTAATATGTAGAATAATGTAATATTATCTTACAATTATAATAAGATAATTATGGAAATTTAAAGATTATTATTATTCGAGACATATTCAATTTATAATTCTTTGTCGTTTGTTAGATATTTTTTGGTATCATAAATTTTATAATTCTTATCTTATTTAAGTCAGGTATTTAAACTATACGAGTACACAATGATTATGATGACTTAATTTTATTATCTTAAAATTATTTGACGTCATTGTTCTATTTATAATGAAAAGTGAGAAAAATCTTTTTTGATTCGTATTGAAAACTTATGATTATTGCATAGAGTAGTCAAGATCACCGGTCTATATATCTGTTGAAAAAGTGTAGGTCATCTGTGAAATCTATTGTCTAATATGAAACTGACCGGGTGGGTTGCTTTGGAGTAGATCTTTTAATTCAGTGGTAAAATGTAGAGTACAGAAGTACCGTTACTAGAAATTGTAATCAATAACAATCATTCATTGATGACTTATACTCCTGTGCGGAATGAAAGTTGAGACGATGATGATATTTGCTAGTTATATATTTATGGTATGAATATTAAATTAAGTAATAAATCGTTTGTTTTATATAAAAATGAGAGGTTTTCTTGTCTCAAATTTTTATTTTTGTTATTTCTATGTGAAGTGTCAGTTCTGAAGATAGTTATTCAATTACTATTTTAAAAGTAATAAATTCAATACATGACTATCCTTTACGAGGAGCCATAAACAACTATGCCAATAAAGGTTTTCGTTTTTTTTATGAGTCGTGAAAAACAGATAAATATTTTATTTATCTTTTGAATTCTTACAACTTGAAATTTTCTCATTAAACATTAAAATGTTTTATTGAAATCGTGCTATTCCTTTTTATTGAGTCCTGAGATTCCGTTTGTTCGTCGTCTTTAAACGATGTTTTTGCTTTTTTATATATATTTATATTGATGATATTTTAGTACACTTTTTTTATAAATTAAAATATGATTTTTAAAATATTTCACAATATTTTACATATAGTCTTATACGAGGATATGTTTTGTGCATATAAAATAAATATGCATGTCAAGGACTGAGAAAATAAATCAAAAAGGATTGATATCTTACTTATTCATATAACTTTTACGATAACATCCAGTCAACAATAAAATTAAAGTCTAATTTTTAGGGTTACTAAAGTTTTTGTATTGCTCAAAATGCTGTCGTGTATAATTTTGGTTAACCATTACATTTTCGGTCGTTTTATTTGGAAATTCATTCCATTTATTCCAATTTAAGTTTATTTCATATCGGTTTCTGAACAATATTTGTGAAATAATCTGATAGAGTACAATCATCGCAAATTTTACATTTTCTTCTTAAACTTCTTATAATTACTAATTTCTGAAATTTCATTTAATCATTTCTTGTGGACAATTAATTTCAAAGTAATCCTAAGCAACTTTTAGAAACTGTAAACTTATAAAATATGCTTCTAAATCTTCTTTTAGATGTGAAAGATAATATTTTATAATCATATTAACTTATCTTATAAAGTATAAAGTATATTTCAAATTAAATTTATTTACTCAACCAGAATCATGTTGCTTCTATAATCTTATCATTTGATGATTTAGAAAATTTCCAATTATTCTTTCTACAATGTACAATATTCAATATTCAATGCAAGATTTTTTTTATTATAAAAATTCAAGTATCAATACAAGTACAAAAATTGCTACTGGTAATTCAGTAAGAATTAACTTTAATAATGCTGTCATTCGATGTTCTTATAATAATGCAAAAGTACGAGTGTATACAAGAAAGAGTCTTATAATTTAATGAACATTATTAAGATGTTGTAGAATTTATAGAAAAAGAAACCCCTTTTTTTATTAAACATAACAAGATAAGTTTAAATTTTGTATTTTAATGTTTTTGATGGCTTGAAATAGCGTACTCATACTTAAACTTAAAAAATCACCAATAATCCCCTTTAAATAGGTGAAAATGGTGGAGACTATCATTTGGCCTATGGACAAAGTATGAGTGACTGAACAAAATTTAATTTGCCAGAGATTGATATATATGTTATGAGTTTCCAACATAATGATAAAGTTATTTATTAGTTTTCTACTCGAATCGCCACAAATCGCATCATAAGATATTTACATTTGCCCATCAAGGTAGCATAAGGCAAAACTGCGATGTTATTTTGGGTCCTGAATCAAATTTGTTTAGTCTCTGCATTCAAATGGAAAACACTACCTGAAACATTATTCTCTCCACAAAAATTTGTTTTTAACAAGTCATTTACATGGTATCCAGCAAAGTGGAAAACTTCACATGTATAACCATTATTTTTTAATCAAATGATTACAATGTCCGTATACCTTATAATATTTTTGTAAATTTTTTGACGAAGAAAATGACCATGTAACTGGAGATTTATGCATCCTACTCTATTGCATTATTTATGTAGAACTGGACATTTATAATTGATTATATATTTTCCATTCTCAATTGATTGTTGTTGAATCCTGGTGTATTTATCTATGTTATTGTAAAGATCGAGGTGATGATGTATGATGTATGGGTATTTATAGTTTTGTAGACTATTACACAGTTATGCAGAATTGTAAATTAATTTGATTAAAATTGATGTTGTAGCGATATACTTCTGGCTATTTAAGAAAAACTTTGTGTATGGTAAATTTATACCGTGAACTACAAATTGAACTGCCGCCATATTGTTTCAAATATTCCCTATTATTTGATACTTAAGTTTAAAACTTTCCATCACAAACTATCCGGGAATCAAATTTAATCAATTCTATGTTATAATAATCACTGTATCTAATTTCCCTTGATCTATTTAACATTTAAGCTCTAACGATGAAATAATCCAAACACTTGTTAAATATCTTATTGACACATATCAATGTTAGTAATCCCAATCCATAATAACCTCATCTCCATAGTTATTGTGACTTCTTTCGTTTTTTCTGTGATGTTTTGATAATAATATCATGAAAACATATAATTTAACAATATTTTTTTTTTCACATTTTTATTTCAGGTCTCCCATATGATTTAAGTTTATATTGGTATCAATATCCATATTTACTTGGTTCAAATTTTTGTAAATTGAGAGCTTTGATATCTGAAGCGTAAGTATTATCTTTTACATAGAAATATTATAGATATAAGAAAATGATAAAAAATTTTGTAACGTGTTTCCAATGGATGGAAACTTGTGTTCATATTTAACATTTCATAGGTAATCATTAGATTAATATGAATCTTACTTGTCGTCTCAAATTATGCCAGTTGCTTCAAAATCTAGCTCGATATTGTATTTGACTTGAAACATTATTTTGTGAATATGTACTACTATTGTGTTAATTATTGATTTTAGACAGCAGGCATTTGGTAGTATATTGATATTGTTACAATACAGTAAAGCTATGGAATACTACTTTAAATCTTGATTAAAAAAATATTTAGTAAAACGCTCAATATTTAAATTAAAGTTAATTATGGTTTGGTAATCGATATGAAACTTAAGCCTTTCTATAACATGGTCCATTTGCTGTTTCATCACCAACACTTATTACATTAGTCAATAATGTATAAACAGGATCAAATATGGTTTCTAATGATTCAACTGATTGGATGTAATGCTGAAAATTTAATATTTTTCCCATTTTTCAATCATTATTAAGATGCGTCTATATATAATCATGTACGAGTACACAAAATGAATATTTACTGATTAATATAATAAATTACTTTCGAGTGTTTTCATGAGAGCAATCGAAAAATTTTATTAGTCCCAGTTTTGTAATCAAACCGACAAATATTATTATACTTAAAAACCCCTAAAAAAAACTCATGACATAACTTATCAGAATTTCGTTTTTTTTTTTTTTTGTTTGAGACTTTTCTATTTTTTGACGAAACTGTTGATGGGTAAGAAAAACATGACGCCCAACATCTATCAGCTCTAACTTTATTGTGCCATTACGAGTATAACATTTTCTTTATTTTTTGGTGACTTAGGAAAATAAGAAAGTAGTACGTACTAGTATATTTACAATTCAGTCATTTCTCCTTAGGATATATATTAAAATATATATATTGTATGAAAGTAAAAGCTATTTTTTTTTTATCTTTACAGATGTACATACGTTTCCGTATTAACAATTGTGGCATTTTCTATGGAACGATTTCTGGCAATATGTCATCCCTTACATTTATATGCCATGAGTGGATTTAAAAGAGCTGTACGAATTATTGTTCTTTTATGGATTATTAGTTTCTGTAGTGCAGTGCCTTTTGGACTATATAGCGAAGTTGACTATCTTACCTATCCTTTAGGTAATTTTATTTTATTGCATTAAATTTTGTATACCATATACCCTAGCATATAAAACACAATACAAGGAAACTGTTGTCTAGAGTGCATGCAATAATGTGTAATTTATTGCTTTCATTAAGAAAGAAATTTTCCTTTATCTTTATTGTATCAAAGCAGTTTCTCCTTATTTTGTTCCAAGAAATTTCAACTATCTATTATATTAATTACTAATTTATATACTACAAAAGATGAATAAAAAGATTTATTACTGTGTACTATAAAGACTTATTAAGACAGTAGGTATATGGTATTTAACAAGACATATGCTCGTGTATAGACCATTGTTATCTTTTTTTTATTACTGCAATTAAAAGCGAATAGTTTCGGGACTTCATCTAAAAGTTCTAAACACAATTTCAGTTATTCTATGATGAAACAATGGCTCATTAACTGAAGGCAGTACTGATTTAGTGGACTAGCGAAAGGAAGTATTGATTAGAAAAAATATTTATTTTTTATATGTGGTTTGTAGTCAAGAAACTAAATGAAAGTGGATCAAATAGTTTCCATGGTTAAAGAACTTTATTATAACAGCAATTCCTAAAAATTGTGAACGAATTGTTGTTTGATGGATATAGTCAATAAAGATTAAATACATTTTACAAAACATAAATTTTATGCCTATATTAAATTTGATCTCAATTGAATGTATGATTCAATATTGCTAAACAAAAAACACATAAAGGTGATGTATCGAAATTAAAATTGCTAATTAGCACATTAAAATATATATAACAATGAACTGTTGATTTTTAAAATAAAGTTTATTTTATTTAATTCGTTGTTCAATTATATATATTGTTCCATTTAAAATGTCCCAAAAGTCGTCTCTTCAAAATACTGTGTAGACCGGAAACTGGAAATGTATAAATGGATGTAATTATTGAAAATGATGGATGCGTGGAGAAAACTCTGTTCTGCCAAAAGTTACTTGATTATTTTTTGTTCAAAATTATTTGAACTGATTAAGTGTATAGATGGATGATACACAAGCCATCAACTTGTGGAGAAATACATTAAAAAGCATAAAAGGCCGATCTTGAAAAAAGGACAAGGAATAATTGAGAATAATAAGGCGATGAGAAAGAACATTTGCAAGGAATGGAAATATATAATTATGTCATTATAGCTATGTAAGGGTCGATTAATATTTTAAATTTTGCTCTAAATCTATAAACTGCTTAAATCAAAAAAAATATGAACCTGCACAATAGATGATTTCATGATGATGTTATTTATGTATAAATGGTTTAGATAACTAACATTTCTGACCAATAGTTTAATAGTTTAATTGATGTGTAATAGACAATGCACCAGATGATTATATTAATAACTTTTAATTTATTTTCCAACTTGACAGCAAGTTTATGTATAAAACCGTCCACAAAATATTTTTCCTTTTAATAGCGATGTATCCGTTACATTTAGTTTTCGTCCCGACAGCTTGTATTTGTATAAAACTGTTACATGATTTCATAACGATGTTATTTATGTATAAATGGTTCAGATAACTAACATTTCTGATGATTATATAAATAATTATTCATATGATTTGTATTCCACCTCGACAGATAAATTTCAAACCTATAAGGTAATGAAACTTACAATAAGCGTTGAAATTCGAATTAATATCAAGAATATTATTGATACTAGTTGGGCCCTGATCACCTTAGTATTATAAATAAATTATTTGAATAGTTAGCATAATTACATACATTTAATTACTATAAGGGTGACGAAAATTTTGCTGATTAAACAAACTGATATCGACTAAAGTCCCTGCAAACTGAACTCGTTTATATTACGCTGCGATGTCATGAATTAGACAAATAGAAACATACATGTTTAGACAATTTGATATAAATTCAGTAAAATTTGGAGCACGAAACATCTATAATAAATAGTTATCGTTTCCATCTCTATGATCCTAAATCGTCTTAAAACAGAGTGTTATTGTTCACGTTTTATATAATATATTCTTCACAAAGTTTGACAACCTTATTTACGATCTCAGGAAAGTTTTAAAAGTATTAAAAAAGTCTTGCGACGGTTTAAATTTCAGTGGTTTTTGCTTCGATATCAAACATTTTATCATTTTCGATTGTATAATAAAATCACTTAATTATTATTTAGGTGTCACAAGATATTTATAAGATAATTTACTGAATACATCTTTCGTAACTACAATTCTATTATGTCCATAAATATTTGCTTAATAAATTATAAATTGTCTTCCATCATACCCTTTCAAACCCTTATCACACTATGAATAAATGAAATTAAATGAGAGTACACACACGTACGTACCATAGAGGATATTACATTTGGCACATCAAATTCATTTACCTTAGAATTATATATAATTTTTAGGTTTATAATAATAATTACTGATAATATATATATAGGTTAGAATTTATATCTACTAATTTTATTACTATTTTCAACTATATACATACACGTTATATTTTGCTACTGATTTTTTTTTTATAAATCACGGATACAGTAGTTCGTATTCCTCTCTATATGTAATAGATGCTTAATATTCTATATAACATTTTATGCTAATTATGTATTCTAGATATTGTTTCTAATTTACATACTATTATTTATAACTAATGTCAGCAGACAATTAATGTTAGTTCTGCCCTTTAGAAAATAAGTTGAAGTTAGTGATTTTTATTTGTATACCTTTACGATTCAACAAAATTTTGCTACTTTTGATTATGGTCGAAATGTTAACAAAATTATTCATAGGATAAAAATTTGGAAAAACTAGTGTATTATGATCGTTATTAGCATAGGTGTTTGTTTTGCTTGATTCTTCATATATATTCACATTAAATGGAAACATTTGAACTCTGGTTCATAGATATTATATAAATAAAACCATTTGCATTCTTCTCTTGGTTTTCAATCTCTTCTCATCAAATCGGAAATCATATTGAATTCTTGATCGTAAAGTTCTTTGATTGATGCTAAAAGACCTAAATAGGTGTTTACAGATATGTAAACAATCTACGAATTTATCGTAATTAGAGCAAAAAGATTAGGTAGATTGGTAATAGATAGAACAAAACATTCAATGAACATCTGAATGAATCTGTACTATCGCATAGTAGATGCATGATCTTAACTGTATACAAATCAAAGTTGTGAACTATTTATCATATGAAATAACAACAAATAATGTATTATGGAATTTGTTGTCATTAATGGTTAGGATTGTTAATTTAGCAACTATCATCTAAACCTTTTACAGCATGACGTTAATCTATATCAAACAGCACGTATCTTCTAATTAAACATACTACTTTGGCTTAGTGTTTTAAAGTATAAGCTAGTGCTGAAATTTGTGGTTTACAAGTAGGTGGATTATCATGATTAAGTATCGAATAATGTTAAATTCTTTCCAAGTTAAGGAATTGAGAAGAATACCTTTTATATAATTGCAGAGTTATATATTTTTTAAATTTTATTATTGAAAAATCCATTGATAATCAGTTGTACTTTAATTTTTAAGCATTTTTTGTAATTTATTTATTCCATAATTATTCATTTAACATTAATTTTGAAAAAAAAAAAAATTTATCGGGTTTTCCTTTTACTAGAAATACTGAATAAATAAATGATTTTCAGATAAACAATAATAGTCTGTGAATTTCTGTATTCAAATGAATTACAATTGTAAATTAAGGTTGCAAATGGAACTTTCTTATTGATGGCAAATGGAAAAAAAAAATGTAGAATGGCTATGAATGCATATAAGATTTATATTAGCAAAAGAGTAATGGAAATATTTTACATGTAAATTTGCAATTTAAATTATCACTATACAACTTGGATTGATAAAATTGTCATGAAAAAGTTTTAGCACCAAATTTGTCCTCATTTTATTAATTTTTTCAATTGCTTCAGACCTGGCATATTACATATCTAGAATATATACTTTATATTTGTTTGGAAATTTTAAACTTTGAAATATGTGGTCACTGCAACCTTCTTAAATATGTCCAGATGACCAATTAGGTTACGACTTGAATCAGAAAATTAAGCTAACATGGATACTCGTAAAATGACTTGTATTCTTGATTTTCTCGATCTTAAATTGTATTCTTGTACATCTGACATCTGTAAATCTAGTAAATGCTGGATCTGATAATCTCATTTGAAGTAAATATTCATCATTATTAAAGTTTAAATATATACTTTTAAATTATAAAATGTTCAATTATAGTATGTTGCTATAATAAATAAAACTGGTTCTGAATAAACCGACTATAATATTAAAATTTCAATAGTTTTTAATAATTATTTTACATACAAATTTTGTAGAAACGGCAATATCAATTTAAATCAAAAATTGTATTCGATTGAAATTTGATGTTCCAAGAATTTTATAAAAGGCAATTTTAGAACTTAGTGCCGCTCTATGCATTCATGTGGTCAGTTAAAGGTCTAGGATAATAATGCGTCGAATATATTAAAGCTACAATTCCTAAACAAAATGTAATGTATAGAAAGGAAAATGTTGGTTTGCGAAAATATAATGAAAATTCTGCTATATTAACACTAATTTTTCATATAAATCTCTGTGATCCGATTTATGTCATGTAATGCCTTTTGTATATTCCAATAAAAGAAACCCTAGCATATATTATTATATTTACACTTTGATTTTTGGCTAGGAATTACTCGTAAATCTGACGATTAGAATACATCGACTAAATAAAATACAATGTTAAGATTGTTTTATTTTTTATTTATTGCCTAATTAATTATTGTATTAAATAAGACAATCAATGTGACATGTATAATTATACTATATGCATAATTTATACTTAAATGAATACAATTAATAGTATCAGGAATGGAAGTAAGTTTACACCTGTGAAACGGAGTGCCCATTTATTATATGATTTCCAAAAAACATGTTTAGAATTTTGAATTTGTAATATAAAACTTCCGTTTAGGGACATTTTTGATTTCAATAATGAACAATCAGCAAACCATTCATTTCTGGCAACATTATGTATTTATCGACAGTTATCTTAAATTTGAAAATGCATTAACTTAGGATGGACGTACAACGGAAATGGATATTATTATTAATATAATTATTTACTACATTGTTCGACTGGAATTTCCTTGTCTGTTTTCCTAATATTGCTGCCAGAGACGAAAAT
The DNA here is from genome assembly GCA_027564355.1 of Penthetria funebris. Taxonomy (NCBI): domain Eukaryota; kingdom Metazoa; phylum Arthropoda; class Insecta; order Diptera; family Pleciidae; genus Penthetria; species Penthetria funebris. The sequence continues at coordinate 18,176 of JANSTX010055799.1, forward strand.
TCCATTTTAGCTTTATATAGTGTTAATCAAATTAAGGCTATCTGCTTTCACGTTATCTAATTTTTTTGGCAAACACGATTTTTAAAGTATTTTCATATATTCTTTATTTAAATCAAAATTGATTTGGAAGTAATATTCTATATTATCTATTTTATGGTAAGAATATAGTTACCAATCATAACACGTATCATTTGATAATATAATTTAAATAACAGTACATTTATTTTAATCATTTTGTATTATATCATGGTATACATTCATCCCTTTACTTAACAAGAATTTATGTAAATGAAACCCTTCATTTCAATATTGGTTATATAACACGAGGGTCAATAATATGACGAATTTCACTTAATATCTTTAAATTTTTTTGAAAGAAATTTTTAGTCTCTATACTTACACGTATATAGAAAGAAAATTAATGTTTCTAAAGGGAAACTCTATAAAATTGTTCACAACATCCAGGACTTTGAGATTTTGTCATTATTTTTTTTTCCATTTAAACCATATCCTTTTGAATATTTCAACAATATAACCAAAAATATTCTTATCTTATATACATTTTAAATTATACTGAATTGTACCCGTACATATATATTTTTTTATTTAGATAATAGTACAATATGGGATTCAGCTTTTTGTGCTATGTTAGACAATCCACCAGGATTTCCACTTTGGGAATTATCAACATTGGTATTTTTTGTTATACCAATGATAGTAATGATTGTTCTTTATGGACGCATTGGACTTCAAATAAGATTTCGTTCAAAACATACATCTGTTTTAGGTAATATAAACAAAATAAAAACATTTTCTATTTTATATTTATTATTATAAACAATATATTGTTTTCGATTTCGAAAAGTTTAAACCAATCTCTTATGCAATTGTTTCAATATCTTTGGTAATGTAGGTGTTCAACAAGGATCAATGTGTGATACAAAACAATCACAATCGAGAAAAGCTATAATTCGAATGTTGGGTAAGTAAATAAACAAAACATTGTACTTTTTCATATGGAATAACATGCAAATCCTTAAAGTTGAAGGAATGAAGTTGAATGCATTTTCTATTTGAACTACGAGTATGTAATAATAAAATCTTAAATTTTATTAAACTATTTATAGTTTTGCAGTAATTTTAATTAGAGGCTATATGTTGGTTAGAAGTTCGCGGAAATATGTAGACAAAATAGAAATTTGTAATTTAACGCCTGTTTTCGAATATATTGCGACAATATGGAATTTATATTTTTATTTGAAAGTAACGAACTGATGTTATTTTATATTTAGCGAATATTTTTTGTGTCAGTTATTATGGAAGCAGAGATGGTTTAAGCCCAGCTAAATATGGAGATCAAATTTTTTTATAATTATATATTCGATAAAATCAACATTTTAACTATTTTCGTCATCAAATAGTTTTCACAGAATAAAATATTTGTTCCTTTCTTATTATTAAAAAAATAAATCTTATGGTTGAGATGATTCAGTTTTGGCAATAAGCTTCCTATCGTATTTTTTAGAAAACTAGCAGAACTATTTAATTAAATGGGATGCGAATTATACGAGTAAGTATTTTGTTATGAAAGATAATTGATTTCATAATCGTGAAAATCGATACTTTTGAAAATTATACTATGTATTTTATAAAATATTTGTACACAAGTTTTAATCAAATTTCTGCTTCAAATAAATTTAATTGAAAATACTCATAAATATCAATGAAATAAATTATTTTAAATTTCAATATATGAGTACTAGTGATTTTCCTTCTATATATTAAATTCTATAATACTTTTATTGATTGTTCACCCAAAAAATTAATTATAATTGGAATTAAAAAGCTTGGCATTGTTTCAAAACAAAAAGTTTATTATACAAGTGTGCAAAACTAAATGCTAGGTTTTGAAAATTTCGTATTTCCTATTAAGCTTAAAATTTCTCTTCTTAAATTGTTTGAAATTATATTTGTACATTGAATTGAAGTATATTATCATTTCCGTTTTAAAATCTTTAAATTAAATTCAAACTATGTTGAATTTGATATTTTCTATATCAAATATTAAAAACTGACGTAATTTTGTAATCGAGAACACGCTATATGTGCAGGAATTGAGCAGTAGTAGTTAGTTTTTTAACATTTAATAATTTTACTACCCCAGTTATGCATACATAATTAGTCAATGCGATATTAAAATCATAGTTTATAATTTTACAGCAGAATCTAATGAATTAGTTATATTTAAAGCAGGACGACCGTCTCAACATTTTTATCTCGTCGGTTGTGTATAATTTCTGCATATGGTATATAATTTATTGGTCAACAATCAGAAACGTAATTTATTGTCGGCCGAACAACAGTTTCAGTTTCAAAAGACCCCATACAGATATCTGCACTTAATTATACCTAATTTTATTCGACGTTGAGTAATTTTACCGTTAATCTTCTGCTCGCGATCATTTTGGCTAATAATACTACTTAAATATTTATTAATTTGAAATTATTAATTAAAGTGTTTGTTTTGTAAAATGTAACACCTCCGTTATCTCGATATTGCGTCCAACTTAGAAGCTGATATTGCTCGAAATTGCAAAGCAACTTACTCTAAAAATTTGTATTTGAATGGACTTCATGAGTTTTGTTCGTGGTTGTAGTTTACCTTCATATTTTTTTAAAGCAAAAATGGTCTTATTTAAAATTTCTACCATAATAAATAAATACTTTCATTCCTCACTTATTTTTTATATCTGGCATGGTCAGTAATTTTTGGTCTTGAGATCCCAAGGTAGTTTAGTTTAGACAACTTTCACCATATTTTAAGAATCATAACTAATACTGTTGGTAAATGGTAGCCAAACATATTGTTATATGTTGCCTATGGATTCATTGACCTATTTCATATTTAACCATCATTAAATTGACTACGGTAATAACGTATACTATTCCTTTCGCATCAATGGTACAGTTGCCATATTGTGGTGATTTTCATTCGCTCTATATTTAGTATTCGTATCCGACCATATCCTCCTAGAAACCACCGTTAAATAATGACCTGAATATATTTTTATCTTATGCCCAGAACATCACTCATAAACAACTACAATTTATAGATTCTTTTAATTAAAAACATATCGTTGATCTAAATATTAAAGTTTTGCGTAAATCTGCTGCTACTTGTCGATTCTTGGTGAGTATCTTATGCACTATGCAAACAAGAGAAACATATAATTGGTTGCCAATTATTGGAGGCCCTGGAAATTGTTTAACGGATCACAACATAATATATAAATATAATTATTTGAATTTTCGCTTAAATTATTTGTATGGGAGGTACTTGAAGAAGTACTTCAAATTTTCTCACCATCGAACTATTTCATTGCGATATGTCAAAGCAATCTCAAATTATCGTGCACAATATACATGGGAGGTATTTCAAGGAGTAATCCGATAAAACTTATACTCTCACACATTCTTTCAATTATAATATCAATTATCAGTTATATATGTAAAGTTTTAAGTTTGTGTGTATTATACAAACAATTTTAATCTAAAAGGAGTAAAAAGTTTGTATGGGAGGTACTTGAAGGAGTACTCCAATGTTCCTCATCTTCGAACTTAGCCTCACAAATCAGATAAAAGTGACACGTGCAAAATTTCATAGCGACATCTCGACGCATTCTCAAGTTATCGTGCGCACGGACGGACGGACATGCTTAAATCAACTTTTTTTTCAATTACAATATAAGCACTTCTGTGTAATTTTTTTTTTTCTGAGATGTTTATTTCTTGGCGTTACATGAACGGAATCAAATATAATAGACCCTTGGAGCTGCGTTCCCAGAGCCTAAATACAAATAACTCTAATCAGGCATCTGTAGACTTTTATTTATACCAGTTATGAAAATTTAAGCCACTTGCAGAAGATAATAATCGACAACTGCTCTATTCATCTTCATATTAAATGTTTTACGTTTGAAACATTCTTGTAAAATCTTAGAACACATTTGAGTGTACTAGAGAACAACAGATACGTATATGTGCCTTCTGTAATATACATATTTCGTAATTAATAATACTTGAATTTATGTTAATTTAAATACGTACTCAACATAATCAAATATAATTTTAAATGAATTTCTACATGAGAGGGTTATTTACATGGAAGTGTATTTTACAAAATACCTATGTAAACTGTTTTATTAATTAAGTAACCGCAACCATGGTTTTGATGTATATAACTATTTCAGTGTAATACTTTAAACTTTTGATATCTAGAATGACGATACCAACACAGGAAATTTGGGATTAATGAAATAAATGTAAAAGGTTAAGCGTTATACTCGTACATATAAATATAATTGAAAAAAGTTTTTGTAAATATTTAATTTTGGACAAATTATAAGGAGCTACATAGCTCATTATAACGTATTAAATAGAACTTATTGTTTTTTTTTTTTTATTGAGTTCCTCCAACAGTCATCTATTGATGCCACTATAATCAGTGCGTAAATTTAAACCATTGAATTACCATACTTTTAAATTTTGCTGTAATTATACGATCAGATATTGGTTTTACAGACTCTAACCAATTTCAATACTATGAGAATTTCACCCTCAGTTGTAGACCTTTCTTTGCCTTCCTTGAACTGAGTGTTTCTTACTCCAATTTATATATCTCTTAAATGCTTGAGTAACCTGCACCAACTTTATTGGTTCAAGCATGGTTGTAATATTTCAGGTTTCAAATCATTTTCGTTGGAATTTATATTAGTTCCTAAATAGGAGTCTAACTGCGGAGTATAATATTTTAGTTGAGTTTAATTCGATGATGTTAATTTAAAACTCAATTCCCAACAATGAATAATTTCGAATTATTCATAAAGTATACACATATATAACTGACGGATATGGCGTTAAGGAGTAATGTGACAAAATCTTTGTCCAGAAATTGTGTGACTGACTAACATTCCATCCATTACCCAGTAAATGATATAATTTCAAAATTGATCACATAATATTATGTATAATTCTTTGGTATGTGTGATCGACATTAAAATAAGGTGGGGGTGTATCCTGTCGTGTTTGTCAACTTGATGAAAAATATTTAAACAACACATATACTTTTATAAGAAATAATATTTGCTGAATATCTAAATTTACAACCATTTATAATGTGATGCAAATCCACATATTATTATAGTACTTAGACAATTTTAATCTTTGAATTGTTCGGGTGTTTCTTGTCTTGTCTGCATGGAGTACTTTAAATAACATTTTACTTACTTATTGTTTACCCTTCATTTTAATGCACACTGTAACACCCAAATTATTGTTGTAACAAATAACCCCATTATAATATATATTATATTATTATATATATATCAAGGATGTCAGAAAGATTTTCAACTTTAATATAAGAAACAGAAAGTTTACGTGGTCTGGGGGAATATGCTAGATACAGATGTGTCCTAATTTTAGTATTTTGATTTATTATGGTCAGCACGTTAACTCTTAAAATGACTGAAGAAAATTATGTTTTCAAATGAATCAGCAATTTTGTATACAAAGGATATGAACGCATATATATGATGGGTTAAGGGAAAACTCTATTTACGAATTCATTGATTTTTCACACAATAAATAACTATCTATCATATATGTGACTATGTACGAGTGAGTATTTGATGATTTTTATCTTTATTTATCACCATTTATATGAAAATTCAACTTATTAGTTTGTAATTTGTTATGATGATGACTGTCACAAAAAAGAAATGTTAAATATTTATTTCAAAATTTAGTTCATTCTATTACAAATGTTCATAATAATTAATCACAATTATCATCTGATGCGTGGCTAGGTAATCGTATAAAAATTCTTTCACTAAGTAACTGATTTTTTCACAATTTTGCAATACTCATATTAATAATTATCTAGATTTATAATTGTAATCGTAATCTTGACTTTATTTCACTCGAAAACATGCTGGTGTTTTAATGAAATGGTTCTTTTTTTTACATTTTCTTTTATGACGATTTTAAAATCGCAACTTGCTATTTTCGTAGTCAGTAGATTATCCGACTAATATTCATAGGTTGCTGAACCTAATCTCTAATGTTTTTCGAATCATTTTTACACTGATTTATTGTGTTTTTAGCTTATATTTCTGATTTTTATCTCTTTTATCGCTGCGGTTCGGAAGTATCGAAAGTGAAATGAATTCAAAACGTAATGTTTTTTAAAATTTTAGGTACTTATAAAACCAATATAGCGATGGTATTATAAGTAGAAAAAATATCCAATTGATTTGTTTTCAAAAGATTAAATAGAAGGGGCTTAAACTCAACTTTATTATAAAGATAATATCTATACTTGGTATAGGGAATGCTGATGCTGAAGATGAAATGCAGAGAAAGATATAATGAATGCAATAATTGCCTAGAAAATGTTGTAGTTGCGATTTAGAAATAAATGAGCTGGTAAATCCATGAAGTAAGAAGGGTGTTTAATTGCTCTAAATCTACTGTCAACAATGACTTAAATTGGTTGTTTAATTGTACCAAATCTAGTGTCACAATCACATAAATCAATTATATAAACCAGATATTTAAAATTGCTGCAAAAGGAATTATGCTGGCAAATACATATATGCAATTAAATTTATAAGAGATGAAAATGGTAATGTTTCGACTAATTTTTTACGCACTATGGCCTGAAATAGTCTATTTGATTTTTGTACATCCCATTTTTTTTTTTACATACTATACCACTAATAGGATTATAGTGGAATACTTTTCAATTAAATATCATTGTGAAAAATTTAAAACCCATCTAGAGATTAACGCCATAAATTCTATTACAACAGAAACTTCTTGATAAATAATTGGAGAAGCAGAATGAATCAAGTAGGTAAGAGGAAGAAGGCTGAATAGGTAAAATGTAGAAGTTTAAATGTTAAATCAATTAAATTTGAAAATAACATTTTATTTTAACAATAATTTTCATAATTTGATTTCAATTTTTACATTATGAAATTGTCAAACACTGATGACCCCTGAATTGCATTTTCAATTGCGCATTATAGTATATGCATGTGAAATTACAACCTTTTTGGATCTGTGCCGATTAAGTATATGAGAATTGCATATAATTGTACATTGGAAAAATATTTTACGAAATCAGTAACCATAGAAAAATCACCTCGTATTTTTCCAATTTATTAGCTGGTTGTTTTTTTCAATTCGTTAATGCTCTTTATAAATTTCCTGATTGCAGTCTAATATAATATTATGTTTAGTAGTATTATGTCTAGTAGTATTATGTCTAGTCTGTTCACCTAATTTAACCCTCTGTTAAGCACTCAAAGTATCTCTGGTGATCCACATAATATACTACACCTTGTTGTTCTCAATAGAATTCAAAAATACCTATTTCATGTAAGGAAATGATGAGTTTTTTTTTTATAATAAATTCGTAAAAAGTTGTGACATCTTATGGTTATTTTTTTTTTTTTTACTTGTTTATAATATTATTGCATGTTGTATAACAAAAATCAATGTCACATGTATGAGTATATTTTAATATTAAGGAAATAAGCATACACACACCATATTTTATCGATAATAGTATACAAAAAAGGAAAGATTTAGTTCAATATGTTCCTTATCGTTACCGCATTTTAGAAAATAAGTTCTTACAATCCCATATAGTCTAATAATATATAAAGCATAATATGCTATTTATTTTATATATAATATTGTGTGTACTGATGTACAATATATTACTTACATCCTCCAGATCCAATATAGCTCTATAGCATAATGTTTCCTTTATCTTATATATAGGATTTACGTTTATATATTTAT
>JANSTX010055810.1:11583-26034 GCA_027564355.1 Penthetria funebris
GAAAACGAAATTGATATGATAATATCAATTTCAACAAAAAACGATTTGTAACGATTCTGTAATTAATAGTTTTTCAATTGAAAATGCGCTTACACATATTAATTAGATCAAAAGTTAATTGAAAGATCTAAAATAATGATAAAAACGAATATAGTAGATTTATTCAAATTTAATAGACTGACACCAAATTTTTATAACAAATGCTAAAGAATGTTAGACAGTACAGCGTTCGTCTTATTACTAGAATGGAGTGTTTATTATTTTATTGTTCAAGAATGAACTTGAATCCTTTTAAAAAGAAATATTTAGTCTGCGAAAAGCTTGAAACGAATTCAATAAATATGTATATAAATAAACTGCAAATTATAAATAACATAAGCTCATTTACTTACATTGTCCTTTAAATATATAACTTCTATCACCACGTTGCCAAGTCGTATGATCAAATCCTAATAAAGTGGTATCAATTCGAACATTTGAACCTCGTTTATAAACTTTATAAACATCACTTGGACATAATCTAGACATTAAGGGAACTAAAATAAATGAAAATATTAAACTTAATTTTAGTTGAATGTCAACCAAAAATAAAGTAAACTACCCCAAGAGGTAAACTCCCATTTCATTTCGACATAAAAATTTGGTGCATCCACAAGTTTTTGCAATAACTTAGGTACATGAGTGACTCTTTGTATGTGTCGCTGTAAATCTCGAACTTCCAAGATAGCTGTTAAAATAGCAGGATCACCAGAACAAACAGCTTCTTGAACAACAGACCACCCATTGTGTTCAGCATTTGCATTACATTTGGCCTTTAAAAGAGCTTTTACTGATTGTAAATGTCCTAATCGCACAGCTAGCATTAAAGGTGTTCTACCCCGTGGATCCAATTTTTCTTTGTCCCACTACATATGAATCACATAATAATTATAAATTTAATTATGATGGTCGCAAATGCAAATAAAAAATAAATGGATAATTATCCCAAAGTATTCAATTATTTAATTACATTAAATACAAAAAATACAAATTGAAAACAAATGAATTGTTTTATAATTTGGAAAAATCGAAGTTATACCTTTTCAGAATTAAGTGCATCTAGCAATACTTCATAGTTATTGTTCCAGACCGACCAATGTAATGGATAGTCTTCCATGATTTTATTAAAGTTCGTCGTCATATTACTTAAATTAATTTCAACTTAATTACTATATATTTAATAAAAACGGTGGCTAAATATGACTAACTTAAATTTTATGTGAAGAAAAAATGCAAAAAATAGAATCTAAATTTTTGCACATTGATGACAACTAATAATGTAGCAGATTTTTTAAAATAATTGTACCGAAACTTGGTAATATTCAGTTTTCGGAGATATCATTTTATCGTTCATTAAACTAAATTGATCGTTGTGTGAAATTATATCAATTGTTTAAATATTTCAGAATAATGAATTTTATACTCAATAATTTATAACGGTATTTATATATGCATTGATGGTATTTAAAATTGAATGACCCGAACAATATTATACACTTCTTACCGTGGTACCAAAAAGTCTAATTAATGGTGGTTCTTTGCTGCATTTGCTGGAACACTTCTACTTGGTTACACACGTTGCGGATACAGTTACATATCAACTCAACTCCAACAACACCACTACTACGTCACTGTGAACATTTGAATTTCAGTACATATATGGTTTCTTCTCCATTTTACTTCCATCGGTTCAAGTACAGTCAATTCAAATACAGAAAATCCATTACTATAAAATTAGTATTATGAAAATATTACGTTATTTTGTGAAAAAATTTTATTATTGGTAATACATTATCGTATAGTGTTTATGTTAAATTAAAGAAGTAAATTGATGATATTTGAAAACTGTTGTTGGTGGGGACTCAGATGGAAAAAAGGACTGTAAAACCTAGAATATTATGAATAATGTGGGATAGGGTTGAGTTGGATGTGATTTCAATATACAGAGTGGCTGAATAATATTTTGAATTAGGGAATATACTAATATTTTAAAAGAAAAGGTGACAAGTGTCTGAGTTACACAGTTCTTCATGTATTCATGATTTTGTTTAGTGTTTTGAGACTAGCTTTTTATTAGATCACCGATTATTGTTATATAAACGATTATTTACAGCTGAGTCGTACATAATTATTGAGTGTTCAAATCTGTGATATATGCACTGTGCCGAATACATCTTTTGGTAATGTCGTTTATTTGACTCTTATACTTCAGAGTATTAGTCGAACTGCTACATCAACATTACAGGTTGAGTTCATGACGAGCTTTTGTTAGTAACATACATCAAAAGTTACTTTTCTTGGTACCCATACCCTTCCTCACCATAGTCATTAAACGTAAAATTAACATTTCTTACAGTATCAGACCCATATCATTTAAATTATAATCAGATGTCTGGCAAGAATTGTAAGCATTAGTCAATTATGTATACTAATAAAGTACATTGAAACAATATACCTTTTATTCATCTTAAAAATGGGATTTTAAAAGAAGTTATTCCACTATCCAAAACATTTTTTAAGTTGAAAATTAATTCAAGCTGATTGTATATGGATTCTCGACCGTGTATGAGTTTTAATTTCAATTTAGTTCGTTCCTAATATAATCAGAAAACAATCGCATCACAAATATACTAATTGAGGGATGAGAATAGTAATTCAATAAAGCTAGAAACAAAATCAAGTAGCATTTAAATTTATTTATTAAATAATGTAATCGAGACTTTTGGCATTGCTATAATTAAAACTCATCAAATATGCGACAGACGAATTTAGTATTTTAATAAGCTGCTGGAATATACCCAAAGTTACTCAGAGGGTACTTTTAATGAACATTTAGCTATAAAACAGGGATGTATACTAGGACAGTAGTTTATTTAAGGTAAAAACTGTAATGCATGCTATCAGAGGAGGTTTAACCAATCTTTACTTCGCTGATGACATTTGTCTGCTATCCACTTACTGAGAGAAACTGACATGATAGTGAAATTAAAACGACTTGTGAACTATACGTACAGCTCATAAGTCGGTCAAAAAATTAGTATTTCAAAGAGAAACTATATGAATATGGTACATCTCTGACATTTTCTTTATCGGTCTATAGTAAAGAAATCGATGAAGCAAGAGAATCCTGATAGTTTGAGACCATACATGGTGATTTTAAATTTTCCATTCGTGTTAACATGTTACACGCATATTAGAAACGGCAATTTTTGTTGTCTAATTGTTCAGATATTTACAATGTGAATGGAGATGTGAAGTTTTTCACAATCAAGTAAAATAACCTTTCTTTACGATTATCATAATTTCGATATTTTTCTTTAGGAGGGATGAAGTATATATGAGGTCAACCACCAATATTATGTAACTTCTAAGCTTCAGTACTCAATGAACAGTGGTCAACCACCAATGTTATGTAACTTCTAAGCTGCAGTACTCAATGACGTTTCTTCGGCATGTTATTCCTTAATGACGTTTATTAATTTAGATGGTTTTCCATAACTTTACGGTATAGACATAACACCAGATACAACGAACCCGATAATAGCAATAACTTTAATCAAAATATTTAAAGTTGAAATTGTAAATATGTTCCAGGGCCTAAAGAAAGCAATTTATAAATGAGTTTCCAGTATCGATCAAACAAATTATTGCATTTTCATAGTATTGTTTCTCCTAGATGGACACAAGCAGTGATTTAACGGGTAAGTTCTGATTTCAATTACTTTTATAATTATTTGTATATTCATAAATATCATAGTTTACATTACAACTGATTTGGATAAAAAAATCTCCGATGCGTTCTTGATTTTTGATCACCATGGCAACAAAACAGTTGATGTCAGGGAAGTTGGTACAATTCTAAGGTACTTGGGTATGTATTGTTTGGCAAAGTGTACAATAATTATTGTTACAGCGTATAGGTGTGAAGCTTATTATTTATATTACTATTATTTACTTCAACCGCTATCATCAGCAACTTATAATCTTTACGCTTTAAGCACACACATAGGGGCGGCATTACGATGTTTATTTACCATTTCTAATTACATTCATGTAACATCGAATGTTAATGTAAATAACTACAGGATCAATAATAATTATGCGGTAATACATTTGAATATTCAGTAAAGTGGTGCATAAATTTTCACCTACCTATAGTGTTGTGACCTGTGATGTTTTTCAACCAGCCGACTAACTACAACATCAACACCTTCTTTTAAGCGTCGAGCTAACGCCATTAGTGACATGTGTCCTGATGAACTTACAGTTGAGACCGTATGGAGGTTGCATAACCTCGATGGCAGTCAACAACTCTGATTTTTCGATTTAATGGTACGCCTAAAGCTTATATTTTTTAAATTTTTTTCTTATCAAGCCGACATGAATATTAATAAATTACTACTAGAATTAAATTTAGTAAAAAAACACATACCATTTCTCGTCGTTCGTTACTACCGGTCAGTATATACCCGCAAGACCACGTTTCGTCTAGATTTTTCAATTTACAACAAGCATTTTAATTAATTCCGTATACTAAACATTTTTATAAGTATTTAAATTGAAATTTAGTTAATCTATAGATCTACTTATTACTTCAATTAATTTTCAGTGGTCATAATAACATATATAAAATATAATAATTAAACTATACATATTTTGTAACAGGGTGTGTTCCATCTGAAGATGAAATTAATGAAATTATATCTGCAACAGAATTTGAAGATTCAAATGGGATGATACATTTATCAAGATTTCTGCCACATGTCTCTCAACTTCTTACTGAACATAAGTAAATGTTCATGTGTTTGTTACAAATAATACTTTCATTAACACTCTACTTTTATTATATAAACATAAATTAATTTTAGAATGGAAGCAGCGACACCAGAAAAATTGCTAAAGGCATTTCAAATTCTAGATGTAGATGGTACAGGCTTCATATCTAAGGAATATATTGGTAAATTGATGGTTGAAGAAGGCGAACCATTCACTCAGGTAATTATTATAAGGATGTATAAAATGGGACTGAGAACAGTGCGTGTTTATATATAATCTCCTCTATAATTTATGCGTGTTTATATATAATCTCGTCTATAAGTTATTAAATAATGTTGGATGTAATCACATGGTCTGTGCAAGATCTACCAGGCCTGAAACCTACCTCTTCCTTTCGAATACCCGGTTGCAAAACTGCACAATCACATATACAAAGTTACCTTTTTTCGATAATTTAAGTATCAATCCCTCTTTCCACAAGATTGGCAAATCATCAGGCTACCACATATTGACTAAAAATGGGAGCCAATATTAATGCAATGCCATCGAAGTCCACCTTCAACATTTCAACATTTCAACATTTGATATATTATCGACGCCGGTTGAATTATCGCTCTTTCGGTGTTTTAATGCATATTTTATTTCACAACGACTTGGAACTGAATCTCTGAGTTGTCTTGTAGTCGGTTTTCGTTCAACCGAACTCTGAGCAACCTGAGTTTCGAGCGTATTCAGTAGCTCGAGAAAGTACTCAGTTCATTATTCTATTTGCTGAATCTGATTTGAGATCAGCAAACCGTTTCTAGATTGAATTTGACATTCAGTTTTAAATCATTGTTCCGCGGTTAGTTGCCTGATGGTTAGTTCTCTTATTGTTTTTGAAATTGCAGCGTGTTGTGACCGAACTGCAATGTTTAAGATACGCCTATGTGCATTTGACAATATTGCGTCTACAGATTCTCTTGATTCATCGTATTGCTCCTTTTACTCGCTTGATGTTTCTCCTCACCCCTTTAAAACAATAGAATATGTTCTCACTGACTTGTCTTAATGCGACTGCGACTGTGTTCCAGTCTCGTCGAACGCCGCCATACACTAATCGATTCCCCAAATCGCCTGCGAACCGTTGTCTTATCTCTTCATTACGAAGTTTAGCAATGTTTATGCGTCCCGCAGTTCTAGGTTGTCTCCTTATGCCTGCTATAAGTTAAATTTTTATCTGTCCAATAATCAAGTAGTGTCCATTTAAAATATTCGCGCCTCTATAGTTACGAAAGTCTAACAGCAAATTTCTCCATCTTCTATTAATTATTATGTGATCTATTTGATTTCTGGTATGCACGTCCGGTGAAATTCAAGTTTCTTTGTCTATTCTTTTGTGCACAAATATAGTACCACTTATGACAAGTTTATGATTCCTACAAATTTCCGCAAAAAGTTCTCTTATTGTACATATCACCTACTCCGTGTATACCCATAACAGACTCACAGCCCAGAAGACAGATGCAGAGCGACTTCTACAATAATAGCTTTTTGGTAGCTTTTCTGATAATACTAGCATCTATGATATTTTACCTAGAACGAATTTATAGTCGGGTAGTCACTAATATTGTTAATAAGTATTTTTAAGCGGCATGAAATATATACTAAACGACTTGAAAACTTGGTGAAAACAGTTACTTTGGGTAATTTTTTATATACACTTTTAGGATGAATTAGATGAAATGATGGATGCGGCAGTAGATATACAAACTGGTCAGATTCCTTATGAATTATACATAAATTCTCTAATGGTAGCTATATCAAGGATTACGTTAATCATAATCCTTTAAATTTTGTAAATTAACTATTATAATTTATAGGTAGATATATAATTTAGAGTAAGTTAAATACCAACCAAAAAGCGCCTGTAAAATATGTTTCAAAGAACTGTTGCAATACAAAATGACTATAATTTATTTAATGTGTATTGTAAGTATTGAAATAAATACAATAATAAATTATTCAATATTTTACAATAATATCAGTTCGCTGCATCCCTTTCCAATAATATTCTATGTATTACTCTGAGGATTCCAGTTAAATGCTTGATACTTATTATCACCGTAATTAAACTTTATTCAGTGAACAATACTGTTCAACGCGTTAAGATCTATCTGTGTACATAAATTTTCATTAGATATATTGTGTTTGGCCATAATGATGTGCACGTGAAAATCTTTAACACTATACCGCTATTGCTAGAATTATTTGCAACAACAACAATGAAACTTCTGTATACGACTTGTACAGGAACCCTTTTTATATTGAAAGAACACATTTCAGTATCACAAATGGAGCAAATCTCGCCTTATACAATAGTTAACAGCAAATAATCAACTATCTTAATACACTAAATATCGTGTAAACCTATCCAAATTCTATATGTGATATAAATCAGAAATTTATAGCAGTCCTTTTTTCTGTAAAAACTGACGCCAAAATTAGGATAACCTGTAAGTGCAATGTAAATACCTCCAACATATAGCAGGCCTTTCACAAAACAGTGAGTAGAAATCGCGCACAATTTTGCAATGGTGACTTGTGCTCCCTTGCGGAGTGAAGATGTTGGGATGACGATAATTCATACTCGTATTACAATTATCTCGTTTATTATTATTATTATTATTTATTTTTTCTTTAACGACCAAGGCCAGTTTGACCCAAATAGTCTTTTATCTTTCGATAATTTTCAACCTATGGTTAAGTCACAAAGTGATAAATTTACAATTCGTTTTAGTAAATTTTGTCTACAGTGAGGCTTGAACTCCGGTCTACCGCCGTTCTACGCTAGTGCTTTAACTACTGCGCTACCGCGACGGGTTTCGTTTTTTATAATGCTGCCTTCAAAATAATTACGATTATTTGAAAATATGAACCTATGGATGATACAATAAATATGCTTCATTGACGAACGGACTCTTATCGTTTGAATTAAAGAAGTAACAGTCGCATTAAGAAAAATTGGCAACAACACACCAGCATTCAGTCGTTGTGATGTTCATCATACCTTTGGTGGATGTTGTGCTTGCTTATTTTGCGGCATTAGCACTTTAGCAGTTTTTGTTATTTTTTATTTTAATGTTTTACATAAATAAATGAAAATGATTGTTTAGATTATTTGTTATTACAGTTATTGATTGTATATCAAATGTTTTGTTAAATTAATCAAAATATGAAGTTACATCAAAATCAAAAGAATAAAACCTGTTTTGTTATTTTACTTTGCTTAGCAAGCACTTTCGTTTCATTATTGTTTTTTAAACGTATTTTTATTGCATAAAAGTATAATGTTGATAATGTTGTTATATTAATTAATGTTATTTGTTGAAATATAAATTAAAACAAAAGTTTAAAAATTGTTGTGTTGTAATTTAAAAAATGGCTTTAAATATTTTTTCCTGCCTGCAAAAATGACTGGCACTTGGCAGCTGGCAGCCATAATCACATAGATTTTTTTTTGTCAAACAAATGATCGCAAACAGGTATGTATGCAATGTGATTAGTTATTTATTTTAAAATAAAACATAATTTATGAATGAAAACACCATTTCTTAAAATATAATCAATTCTTTTAAAATGCAAATTTGCCTCTATTTGGATTAAATGCATTTTCAGATTTAAACACTTGCTTTTAATGTGCAAGCAAGTGTTCATTCTGCATTAAAATTTTTAATTGGCTTTGATATCTGCATTTTTTTGTGCCAATTTGTTTTGCTTATTTTTTTTTTGCAATTGTATAAGAATAGACAATTTAATTTATTTGCATTTTCTTTTACCCAACTGTTTAATATATCATATTACACAGTACATATTTTTTACATTAGTTTTAGCTGCTAATATTGAAATTACACCTGTCAGTTTCATTCTTTATTATGCACGAACTCCCATTCTATATAATGCACTCAATATACGTCACATGTTTGCATTTTCTCAATTTAAATTTATTGTATCTTTTTCTCAAATATGCATGCCTTATCACATAGAAAACAATGCACATTAAATTTTGTTTCGACCTATTCATCACGTGGGAGATACTTGTGTCAAAAAAGAACTAGTCATTGCCCATGATCTCTGTCGTACAACACTCCATTAACATGCAACCCTTACAACTGGAACACATATTGTTTGGATTTACTATACAATCGACTGTTCAACAAAAATTCTAAATGCATTGATATATTATGTGTAAGATCTATCAGACCTGAAACCTGCCTGTTCCTATCGAATACCGATATGTTTCGCTTTGCGCCATTTCCATGTTATACATTTACGAGAGAATTCTGTTCTGTCATAATTTTGTCTGTCATAATTTTTAATTTCTCCCTATTTAAATTTTCGTCGTGATCATGCAAAAATTTCACATAGTATTTCACTCGGCAAATGCAATTGAAGACTTATTTGCTGTTCGTCGGTCCCACTGTACTGTGATCGTATTATACTCTCCAAACGTGTCTCCACAAAACTTACACTAAAATATGTTGCGAATGAATTGAAGACATTGCTTTAACTGTAGTCTTGGTATCATTGATATGTTTGCATCAGTTTCTGCTTGTAAAAGTAAATAATAGTCCCCTCACCAGGCCGATTTTCAGACGATTTATCCGAAATCGTTCAGAATAAGACTAATGTAATATTGACAATTTCTATCTATCCTAATTTCAAATAAGTCATGTATACCAATAAGAAAGTGATGCAATCCAGATTATATATAACTTCTCCCTTTTAGCTCTTACCTATAGCGTTCTCTTCCATTATACGATTTGATTTAACAATTACAGTATTGCTTACGTCTAAGTGAATTATTATTTATATAACATTAAATAAGCATATTATTAATAATTCTTTTATTTAACATTTTCAGCAAAAAATTATCAGATGTGCAAATAAAAGTATCAGTACAGCTAGAGAAATATTTTGTTTATTGTAGTAAATATACAAAATTAAAAATAGTGTAAAGTGACCTTAAAATATAGTGATATAAAAATATGTCATACTTTGTTTCCAAATTTAATGTTATAAACACAAGTTATAAATTTTAAAGTTTGAGGAACAAAGGTTGATAGTTACATACTCAAAATTAAACTGAGTTTAATTTAGTGGTAGTAAATTAAAAACTGTGTTCACAACGTCATAAACACTAATTAATGTGTTACACATAAAATATGGCAGAAGAAAATATTAGTAATGAGTTAACAAATGTGAGTAATTCAAATAATTTTGCGTCAAATAAAATGGAAACTGCATCTGTTACAAGTGGAAGTAAATCTTTAAAGACACCCACAACATCTATACATTCAAATGAAAATATTGGTGGTATGGCTACTATTTCACATAGAAGAGGTAAATTTAAGTTAATTAATTACATGGAATTACGTGGAATTCATACCTGGTTATAATATTGAAATATAATGAAATGCCAATTTGCTTTTCAAATGTTTCGATATCAGATCGAATCATCTTAGCAAGATTTAAGAGTAGTGTAAAATCTGTAACTGCACTCCAGATTTATAGGCACATGATTTAGACATCTTCTAATTATGGAAACACTTTTTACAGTCAACTGTCATACTGCATTGTTGTGATTAAGAGATCAGATATTGTTATATGTGTTGGTGACGCTATTGCTCAGATAACACTGGTTGATAGTCTGATATGTGTACTGTCGTAGTAGGTGTTCATTTGAACAGTGAAGCGGGAATGTGCAGTAATGCATTATTTATTGTGGCACTGTATTTGAACAAACTTAGATTTTGCTGGTTTGTCTTACCAGAAACGGTGAAAAAAAATTCGCCTAGTGAGGTACGTATGTTTTGAGTGATCATTATTTGGCGCGATGATCGCGGACATGAAGAATAATCTCGAACTTCTAGATGCATAGATATTGTCGAACTTCGTGATGACGAAGTGAGACAAAATTTCACAAATTGTTTTCCAATTCTTCCTATAAAATAAAACGTTTAATTGATAGAACTTTTAATTGAATCATCTTAGAACCCTGATATCAAACGAAACCAATAAGAAATTAAATAAATGGATTGAGAACTTAAATGAGCTCCTGAACACAAAGTAAATTTTAAGCGCGTTTCATATGGCAATATGGGGAAGAAAGTAAAAAAATAATTTTTTTAAAAAGCAAACAGCAGCTGTCCGTTTTTGCGATAGCAAGCCCAATTCTATTAGTTGCAAAGAATTTGACAAGTTTTGCACGAATCTAATTAGATATTAATTTCAAATCATTGTTAAGAAAATTGTGCATAATTTCACGCGAAATATTGACCATGTCCCAAGTTTACTTTTTATTGAAGCAATAAAAATGATGTCATCAGCATAATTGTGAAGAGGATTTGAGATTTGGGACAAGAAGTCATCAATAAAAATACAAAAAAAGTAGGGGATAACGCGGGATCCTGGGGAACAAATTCATCAAATTTGAAATCAAGATGTTATTACACAACTAAACACTACAATTCACATGAACTATAAACTAAATTAATATGATTATGAGAATATATGTGATAATAAATTCAAAATTGTAATTGCATTTATATTTTATGAAAAATTACTTATTTTTTTTTATTACACAAAAGCTTATTTTCATTTTTGTTTAACTAAAAACAATGTATGCAATTTTAATGCATTGTTTACCGTATTTAATCTAATTAAATGCTGTAATTTTCTTTAGATTATATCAGCAATAAAATTAGCTTTGTTTACCTATTACTTTAGGCCATGGTAAATTATGGAATTGTTTAATATTGGTAATTCTATGTTAACGAAAAGTACAATTATTCAAAATGATCTGTTAACAGACAAAAAAAAATCACCCATAAACCCTTGAAAATAGCTCTATTATAATTACGAGGTATAACGTATAAACCATAAAAATGCAAACTCCAGTTCAAATACACACATATCATAGTTTTATTTTAATATCCATCATCTCTACCCAAAGTGGTCAGATCTACATTTGATATTGGTCAAATTGTCTATTTGTGTATAATCGACTACAATAACGGCATGTCATCGACGACTCAATTTCATTAGTTTCGTTTTTGAATTATTAATAAGTTTATTTTTAATTATTAAACCTCAACCACTTTACCCTAGTTCCTTCAATTTTAACCGACTGATGTCAATGATGTCTCATATGTCTTCAGCTAATTTCGAGGACAGTACTCTGTTCGATTAACATTTTCGATTAAGTTCTTATATATATTAAAAACTCTATCAAGTCGAATGTTGGTACGATAAAAAATGCATGAATGTAGTTACAAGAAAAAGGTGCCACCCAATGCGAAACTTATATTGTGCATACAACAACGTCATGGAACTGAAGCTTCAACCAAATGTGCTTCTGTCGAATACACGTCTGATCGTATTATTAAATTTTAACGCATATTAGTGTCACGTACGTCTCGTCATGATTAATTTTCGCAAAATTTCTACATTACTTGCCGTCCCCTATGTCATTAATACGTTATTTTGTGTTTATGATATTCAAGGGAATCATTCCCTAAAAAATAAGTTTAATTTAAAGAAAAAAAATCTTCAAGGCCTTTATCATAACCCAATCTAGACGAGCTGTACCACGACTAGTGACAAGATTAGTGATTAGTCGAAATCGGAGGACATGTAAAATGGTATATACCATTCAATCGATTGGTAGACTCAAATTCTTAACATATTTCTGTAATTCGTGCAAGATCTACCTGCCCGGAAACCAGTCTACTATTTTCCAATATTTATTTCAAGATCCTTGTTTATTGTGTTAAGTTAGGTGATTCTCTTTGATTTCGGCGACGAATTGAATAGTCGACTATCATCGAGGTTACTCAACCTATCTTTACCTCTACGCGGTCATTGGTAACTCGATCACGATATATGTTTAGTAATGACGTGTAATCGAGGCTGAAAATATAGTGCAATTGTCGTGTTTGATGACTGTTTAGAAAAACTTTCAACAGTAAACTATGTAGCTGCAGATTTATACAGTACATAAATATTCAAATATGTAATACCACTCTAAATTTCAATTATATTTATTTGAGTTCACATATGATGTTAGATGCATATTAGAAAAGGTAACTTAGCATCGTAATGCCGCCATATGCGCCCTTGAGGTGTAATGGTAAAACTGATGATGAGATAAATACAAATATAATATTCAAGTTCACTTTTAGCATTTCTGGTGTAATACTTATCCGTGTTAGTTACCTTGCCAAATTTATTTTGATTAGTTCACTAAAAGTGCATGTAATTATAAAATTATTATAATATTTACCTTTCAGTATTTAATGGAAAGACTCAAATTCTGCGACAGTTTGGGAAATATCTCTTGAAGAGTGTTTCCTTCTTGAAAGTAACCAATTGAAACAATGTAGACTTATTATTCGTATTGCATATAAGTACTAACAGGCTAATGCATTTATCAACGTTTACCATGTGAGAATGTATCAGTAAATGTAATAAATATGGCATTTCTCTACTTGAAAATTTGTTAATTTGATATGCGATAGCCGGCAGATGAACAACATCATATATGATTTTTAGGAGTAGTCTATGTTTAAAATATATTCCTCAGTTTTGAAGTAAAATATTTCTTCATTATAAGAACTTACCTTTTTTATTTTAAAGACTCAATATTATAATGTAATAGCGCCTTTCAAATTGTATCATCCTATCTAGGATGCAATATCTATATTAATGTGTTTCAATCATCATCTCTTGTACTGTACATCACTTTCGGGCCTTCTATCTAAACTCGTTAAACTTATTTGTCATACAATTTTATTTTTTTGGTTTCATATAAAACAATGTAAAAGAAAACAAACAATTGTGTTATTTTGTAATTAAATTATTTTTATTAATTTTTCTCAAGTATTTAAGTAATTTACTCTCATGAAACGATATGTAGATAATATTTCATATACTGAGGTATTAAATATTGTAAATGTAGTTTAATATTTTGTAAGCTGTTTCTTTTTTCATCAAATCACTTAGAAAATGTGGAAAATGTATTTTAAAATACATGTACGAATGCGATTATATTATACGTAATTGCATGCACGATTATGTATGCAAATAAGAATGAAATTCAGAACAGGTAACCCAATTTTAAATGTTGAATTTCTACTGACTTGTCGAAATTACCATTAAAAAAGTAAAGTAAAACACCAGTAAATGTCATCATTATACAAGTCATTATCCTCTCGACCTTTACTCCATGCGGTAGCAAAGAGCGTCAACGAACAACCTTCTCTTCGTTCCATAGTCCAGACCCTGCGTATTTCAGTCAACTGCGTATTAAGCATTATCATAGATCGGTCGCATCTGTGTATGGCCAATCCAATATCACTTTCTCCACAAATTCTTGTTTGATACTGTGTTTGACCAGAAATTTTTTTGTAGGCGCCTGAGACACAATTGACGAAAACTTAAATTTATGATACGATATTATTTGTCTCCTTTCAAGTTCGCAGCCATAAAATAATACCGATTAACAATTAGTTTTAAAAATGCGCAACTTTGGAATCGTTTTGATATTTGTGACGACCGCCAGATTATTTAACATACCAAACATTTTCCGAGCCTTTT